>PVKC010033578.1:0-13938 GCA_004027635.1 Crocidura indochinensis | reverse complement strand
AGTGGTCCCCTCTGCATCTAGCCCACTACTTGGTGGTCCTACACCTGTTTGGTCCTGGTTACCCCCCATTTTCCCCCCTGATTGGGAGGCGGAACTAGTCAGTACAAGTTATGTGTATTTGTTTGAAAAAGAAAAAAAAAAGAAGATAAAGAAAAAAACGGATAAATAAAAACAAATAAATTAAAAAAAAGAAAGGGATCAAATACTCTGGGAATGGGTGGAGTCCTTCCCGAGGCTTTCATTATTGGTTTGAGAGACGGAGGGGAAATTGAAGGTGGCATAGAATAACCGTACATAAAGAATCGTCAAATGAAATATCCAGTGAGCATTCCAAAAAAAAGAAAAGAAAAGAAAAAATACCATATAATGGTCATGGTATTGAGATAGAAATGTGGTAGTAAAAGTAGGAAAAGAAAAGAAGAGAATAAATAAATATACATATACATGGAGACATCCACTTCAATAGTCAATCCACAATAATGAAATCAACAAAAGATAGATATGTAAATAATAATCCTGCAGATGCACAGTAAATACTGGGGTCATTCGAAAGGAATTTCCTTTGCCTAAGAGATACAGGGTTTCTTCACCCTTGCCATATATTGTCACTGGATTGACTATAGACTACCAGGAGCTATTTCTAAGTGTATAGCCAGAAGTAACCCCTGAGCATCACCAGATGTGGCCCAAAAAACAAAATACTAAAACCAAAAATGTTTCTACCAAAAGTAGATGAAAAAACTCATTTCTGGAAGAGCATTTTAAAGTTGCAAATTTATATATTCATAACACCTTTGACTATCATGGTATGCAAGATTTCTTCCTGGTAAATGATTTGCCACTTCAAACTGTTGTTCCCATTGTACTCCCCATATCTTGTTATATCTTGTCTTTCGTGTTGTTGTTGTTGGCCAATGGGAATAATCCAGTCACTAGAGTATTCCTATTTATACAATGCTAAGCAATAAGGTCTGGGCTGATTCTCATAAGTTCAGTAGCTACAGTACATAGTGGTAAAGAGTAAAAGACTACTCTAAACAATAAATTTGGAACCAAGGGCCACATAAGTCCCTTGCCCCAGAACATTTCCTGGAATGGGTGCTTTAGAGACAAATCTATAACCAGTGAGGATAGCACATTATAGCTTTAAGAATGTGCTCCAAAATTTGAAGTTGTCTGAGAAAGAGAGCCATTGGCATTCACTTAACCCAATTCTTGATAGAAACAAAGAATGTTGTAAAAATGCTACTTAGCAGTGACACTATATGGGAATTAAAGCATTTTTGGGGAAACTAATTGTTGAAATGAGCACTCTAATAAAAAAAATGGTTTTTGAGGGGCCCGGAGAGATAGCACAGCGGCGTTTGCCTTGCAAGCAGCCCATCCAGGACCAAAGGTGGTTGGTTCGAATCCCGGTGTCCCATATGGTACCCCTTGCCTGCCAGGAGCTATTTCTGAGCAGACAGGCAGGAGTAACCCCTGAGCACTGCCGAGTATGGCCCCCCAAAAATGGTTTTTGAAAAGATGAGAAGATTCAATAGAAAACTGCAGTTGATATGCTAAAGACAAATAAATCTTTTAAAGCAATTTAAAAATACCTCTTTTTTATTCCAGAAATACATACATTTTTTTTTCAAAAATACATTTTAGCTTAGTCCTTTAGATAAAAATGGGAAAAAATGTCTCTTGTAGGGAAAATGGAAAGACATCATTGATGTTTGAATGCTAAGGTTGAAATTTTTGCTACAATGGTCAGATATGTAACATTTAACATGTTTCTATTTTACTCACACTACAATATAATGTTAAAAGTTATGAAGCTTCTTCCATTCAAACATACCTCTTTCTTACTCAGGAGTGAGTAATAAGACTAAGATAGATATGTTTATAAGAAAATAATGGCTATAGAAATGTAGTTTTTCTCCGGCAGGTTTTATTTATTCTTCACTGTAATAAAATTAAGATGACATATATAGATCAATAATACAGTACTCAACTTTATGTTTATTTGACTTTGCAATGTTGTGCAGATATTTAGCCAAACAAATTTTTTGTAAATATGTTTTTCAGAAACAATCATGTAGATACAGGCTTTTGAATTAGTCCTCATATGTGTCTCAATTGGTATCCTTTGGTTTTGTTGCCCCACTGCCTTTTCATCTGGCATTTACCCCTTCCCTAGGGTGGGGCTTTGTTTTTTATCTCAATACAGGCTAGTCAGGAGGCCTGAGCTGGGAACTGCCATCTCGGCTTGTGGTTCCATGTGATGGAGCAGTTGCTTGTGGGTGAACAGCTGCAGTGTGAGTTTTTTGCTTACTAAACCTTCCTGTGTGGATCATTTATTGTGGGATTATTTATTGTGGGGAATTGTGTCTCTTGTTTTACCCCAATAGGGGGCATGAGATTCCTTTTCCCCTCTGGAGACTGTGGAATGCACAACCTACTACTCAACACAATTATATCAGTCAACTTCGAGTAAAGCAAGCTAATCCTACTTTAGTTACTTCAGGCTGCCACAACAAAATAACATACTGTGTGTAGTTTATAAACAATGAGTTTATTTCTTACAATCTATATTCTAAAAATCTGAGTTCAGGATGCCAGGATAAGGGGACTTTCAAAAAGACCTGGGTATGGATTACCAACTACTAAATCTCTGTATACCCTGATAACAATAGCAGAGAACAATAAATTAATTCTCTAGAGACTCTTCTGAGTGTTCCACCCTGATGACTTTGTACCTCCCAAAGGAACGACCTACCATCTAACACATCACGATAAAGATGAAGATTTCAGCATAGAAAAAGACACATTCATTCTGTTACCTTTTGTAATATGGGTAGGACAATGACCTCAAGTTCACAGTTGAATTCTTTCATAGAACCAAAACTGGCTTCCCAGATAAGTAGAAATTCCTTCAGCAGTTAGCATTTTTAAGTCCAATTTCAGAAACTCTTGGTCTTCAGTCAGAGGACTACCATACAGATTTTTGACTGATACCCTGAAAAAGGCAATCAGTTTTTTAAGTTCAAACAATGTTTTCATAAATAAAGCAACATAAAATAAAATGAGATTGGGTTGATTTAATGGTGGCAGCTAGTTTTGTCACTTATGCCCTATATCACCTGGACAAACCACCTTCTCAATTACCTGGGAGAAGGAATCATTGGGAGAATGGAAAACTTCTTGAATCCTATGGTTTTCTGGTTTGATGCTTTGTGGTAATTTCTATGTCTTACCCTAATTTATGGCATTCTGAATATTGATGTAGACAGACTTACCAAGTTTCCCCAATCATAAAAAAATAAGTATTTTTGGTAGAGAACACTGATAAATATAAATAGTTAATATTTATGATCATCTAGTACATGACAAGTGCTTTTCCAGATTTATAAATATTAGTTATTTCATTTAATTTTTAGGAAAAATGGGTGGTCAATGAAAGTCATACTTTACAGAAAAGAAAAAGAAAACACGCCTAAATTTATTGGCCACAAATGAACATTCTATGGAAAATTTTGTGTGTAAACTCAGGCAGTCTGATATGAATGCCCAATACAAATGATGATTGTTTTATTCCTTGCCAAAGTGTAGGGTATTAGAAGAGACATATTATCAAATCTCTCACAAATGGACACTGGTCAAGTAGAGCAATTTTCTTATTGCACTTAGGAAATACCAATTTGGGGAAATGTATACTTATGTTGTTAATTAAGTAATAGGAAAAGGATGTTTTTTCCCAGGACTGCAATCAGCCTCATTCATGGCTTTAAAGTTCAGAGCCTGAATGGAGTTGATTACAGGCAAGATGCACAACGTTCATCAAAAAATCAAATCATTCTGTTTTTCCCCTGGATGCTTTCTTATTTAGCTGAACCATAAGTGACATCTTCAGGGCAGATGATATTTCCAATTACTATTCTTTTCTTCTAGTTATGCCTAGTTGAATCATTGTTGGAAGCCAGTAAAATGGGTCTCTACAACCTTGAAAAAAGTAAATGACCTTATTGTAAGCTTTGACCTTGCTCGCAGCATCTTCCCTGTTGATTTGTTAGCTCTGAGTGGAGTGTATTGTTTCACTTGGGCAAGGTCTTTGAAGCTTCACTTTGGCGACCCCTCCCTCCCTAATGATTTCAAGCTGTTCAAAGAACTGCTTTGAAACTCAGGCGGGAGCCAAATGTTTCCTAGGAAAGCTAATTTAAAACAAGCTTCAGATACTGCTTGCTTTCAGAGAATCAGGGTGCCTAGGACTAAATGAACACTACGAGCTTCTTCAAAATATCCCTTTTACTTAATCATTCAGAGATGGGTTTATTTTTATTAGGCCTAGAAGGTATACACAAACCCCCTTTTCTCTCTCCCTCTCTCTCTCTCCCTCTCTCTCTCTTCCTCTCTCTCTCTCATTCTTTCTCCTCTCTCTTTATCTCTCCAGCTCTCTTTCCTCTCTCTCTTTTCTGTAATTTATAACAAAGCTATAATATAATACTTTACCAGGATTTAACAGCATTACATATAAAAATTTATAACATGCAAACAATTTCAGGGCAACTGTGATGCTAGCAAAGGAATGAAATCATTTGTATTTTTATTGATTTTCCTCCCAATGTAGGAAAATCTACAAAGCAATGTACTTGTTACTGTAAAGGATGCAACAAAATCAGAATTAAGTTTATATAGACAGCTCTAAACAAATTGGGACAACAGGGAAAAAGTAGTCTTATTATTTTTATTTAATACTTACTTTAAGTTACAGCTGTCTAACAAATGTCATTGCAATAGATTTATCAATACCTGGATTTTGCTTATGAGAGCCTATCAATTAAGTTCATATATTGTCAGGTGATTTTTCTGCCATCCTACAATCTAGAGACCATTTCTTGTGTTTTTATAATAATAATAATTTTTATTTTGACCAAAGTGGATTAAAAATTATTCACAGTAAAATTTTATGTATATAGTGACATTGAATCAGGGGCATTCCCACCACCAATGTTGTCCTTCCTCTAGCCCCATTCCCAGCATGCATCCCATATCCTCCTCCTTTGCCCCCTGGGCTGCTATTATAAGTGGTCCCCTCTGAGTCTAACTTGTTATAGATTGAATATCGATCCTCTTGTCATTGGCTTTGTATTTGCTACCTAAATCTGATCATTTTTTATTTCCCCTCAATATTCATACGACTGTTTGGTCTTGGTACCCTCCATTATTTCCCCCTCAGTTGGTGAGGTAGAACAATGTGGTTCAAGTTATGTGGTTCTGTTTGAAGGAAAGAAAAGAAAGAAAAAAGGGGAGGAACAAAATCAAACAAACAAAAAATGCAAAGAGTCCTTCTAGAGGCTATAAATATAGGTTTAAGAGAATAAAGGAAAAAAGGAAGAGAAACATAACAATACTAAATACATCAAACTAAAAACCCAAAAAGCACCACACCAATAAAGGCAATAACCAAACAATAATCCTGGTCCTGAAATAAAAACAAAGCAGAGCACAAAACATAAAACAAAACAAGACAAAAAAAACAAAAAACAACAACAATAACAACTAAAAAATTAATTTGTGCTTGTTTTTATTTTTATTAATTTATTCTACATAAGCACAGTAAATATTGGAAAGATTAGAGAGGACATTTTCTTGGTCTAAGAGATACAGAGTTTCTCTGTCCTTGAAGTATACTGTCATGGGCATAACTACAGGTTTTGTACCTGTTCTTTTACTCTCTCCTAAGTCCTTTTGTGGTGTCTGGAAACTATCCACTCAGTCATGGATGATAAGATCAGGCCTCTGTACCTAGCGGTCTTGGTATTTGCACAGGTCATAGGATGGAGTCTTTCTTTATGGTTCTAGAAGTTCTGTTCCATCACTGTTGTTTTAGTCAGTCTTCTGTAATTGGTGGTCTTGGTTTTTGCACTAATCCTAGGGCAAAGCCTAGGATGAAGTCTTTCGTTTTGTTTCCAAAAGTTCTGCTCAACTGCAGTTGTTTCAGTTAGACCTCTGGAATTAGAGATCTTAGTTGTTGTACAGATCATAAGCCGAAGCCTAGACTAGGGCCTTTTTAACTGGTACCACAATAAGTTCTGCCAGTCATGGTTGTCACAGTTATTGTTTAAAATAATAAAGGTGGAGCTAGAGGTAAAGTATCTGCCTTGCCAGCACTAGCTAAGACAGACCGAGGTTTGATCCCCCGGTGTCCCATATGGTCCCCCAAGCCAGGAGCGACTTCTGAGCATAGCCAGGAGTAACCCCTGAGCATCACCGGGTGTGGCCCAAAAACTAAAAAATAAAATTAAATAAAATAATAAATAAGACATTTAGGAGGGAGCTGGATGGTGATGGATGGCTTTTCTCCTCCAGCTTAGGACCACATGACCAGAGGGTAGAAAACGCACATGCAGTCAGGCTTCCGGAGAGATAACATCTTTATTTGCCCTGGCCAACGTGTGTGGCCTATATCATAAACCTATTTAAGCACATGTCATTCTTAGCTTGCCCTGCGTCTTAACTTCTTTCAGCCATCTCTTCTCCTGCTTCTATCTCCAACCTCATCCAGGCAAAATCTCCTCGCTGGCCTTCCATTCAAAGCCTTATCTAACTTTTCCAAGACCCCTCCCAGAAATGGGAGGGTCTTTTAGCAGGTAAGATTACACAGGAGGATTGGAAAGGGCGAAAGCTGGAAAAACAAAGGATAATTTATGCTCTTTTGTTTTTATTTAAAAAGAAGGGAGGAGATGTAACCCTACACCTATTCTTTGTGTAACCTTACCTACAAGAAAGACCCTCCCATTTCTGGGAGGGGTCCTGGGAAGGTTATAAAAGGTTTTGCCTAAGGGGCAAAGGGGAATTTGCCTGAATGCAGGATGGAGGAGGAAGTGAGAGTAGGAGATAGCTAAGAAACAAGTTACTATGCAGGGCTGAATAAGGATCCAGCATAAATGGTTATTATACGCCACACATGTCATGAATAAAACTGATACTTCCTGAAGTCTGCATATGAGTAGTTTTGTACCCACCACTCTCCTGAATCCAGATACCCGCCGGTTGGAAGGAGGTGCATCCACAAGGTCCTGAACTGGAGGAAAAAGGCCTCCATCACCATTCACCTCCATCCAAGCCCATCCAAAGGGCTTAATGCAACAACAGTCAGTCTTCTGTAGTTAGTGATCCTGACTTTTGCACAGATCAAAGGATGACATGTCTTCTGATATCATCTTCTCATTAGGTGTGAGGTAAGACAACCTGCTCTTAGATCAAGTTGTTGCCATTTCCTCATTGTCAGGATGTCATATCAAAACTGGTGCATGTTGGTGTCAGAGCAGAATTAAGAATGTCCAGAGCAAGTTTGGTACCTGGAGCTGTTGCAGAGAACTGTGTTGGCTCTATGTCTGCTATCTAGGTTAGGATCCTGGATTGGACGGTTGCTGTCTAATCACATGGGGTCTAAGTTGGGACCACATGACATATGTTCAAGGTGGGAGGAGCCCTTGTATTGTAAAATGTATGAGTTCTTATCCCAAGTAGATAAGAACTTATTTCTATATGTAAAAATTCCCCTTTTTTAGTATGCTGTTGCAAAAAGAAATGATGCTATATTATATTGTTGGTGCATTTGGGTGTGAGAGTATCAGGCACCATCCACTCTGTGCCCGGTTCTGACATGAGCTTTTATCCCAGGCAATACTTTTTATTGTAAGTTTTTGTACCAAGCAGAACCAAAACAGGTGGAGTTAAGGAAGAGAAGAAAAGAAAAAACAGCACACACACACACACACACACACACACACACACACACACACACACACACACACACACATATATATATATAAGGAAAAAATAAATAAAAATGAGTTAAAAAAATAAAAATGATCAGACTTAAAAAAATGAGTTTTAAAGAAAAGTAATTAAGGGAATAAAGTGACACAGGAGCCTACCTTACATTTGGATATAAACAGGTTAAGGGGTAGTATTCTGGAGGTCTTAAATTTATAATGGAAATATAGGCTTCCTCATTGTCCTTTGGGATATTCTTATGGGGATGGTATCCAGGTAAACATAGTAAAAATAAATTAAAGAAAAGTTAATAAATCAAATAAAAGAAATTGGATCATTGTGTCAGAGTTGGGAGGATTCCCAGTTTCTAGGCATTCCATCAGTGATGGGGTTGAGACCTTCTAAATGAAGATTTCAGGGTTAGATAGTGGGCAGATCAATTTAGGATACACATAAGTTTCACGTCTTGAGTACTAAACACTGTTTTAATCAGGCCTGCCTATGTAGATGGCTACCTTACGTTGTATTGTCCGCTGCATCTTATGTATCAAAGTTCCTTTCCTAAAGAGAAACTACCAGTGTGGGTTTTATTTGACATAAATTGTATTGATGATGATGAGAAAGAGGAAAAAAAGAAGAGAGGGAAGAAGGAAAAAAGTAGGGAGAAGAGAGAGAGGAAGAGAGATAAAGATATTAATTTGCCCAAACATGTTTGCTAAGTAGGTCATGAAATATAATTCTGTGGTTCGCAGTTGACTGTTTTAGTGGTCTGAATGATCATATGCTTCTGGTCCTAATAGAAGACATAAAAAAGACAGAAAAAAGGGTAATTGGAGTGTTTTATCAAGACATTTTCATAATGCAAACTGAATATGGTATCAGGTATGACTGAACACTGGGGTTAGACACCATTTATTATGTCTTTAGCTGTGACACTATTTGACATCTTATCCTGTACGTAGTGTGTATTTGATAATTATTTTTAAATGAATAAGTTAGGCAAAGTTGAGAACAGAAATTTAAAGATAAGAGAATGGAAGTCTCTCACACTAGAGATACGCTAAATTGGAAATATAAGGAAAAATTGAAAAAAATAATTTTTTTTGTTTTGTTTTCAGCCACACCTGTGATGATCAGGAATTACTTCTGGCTTCGGGGACCATATGGGACTCCAGGGGATCAAATCATAATCTGTCCTAGGTTAGTATGTGCAAAGCAGATGCCCTACCGATTGCACCACCGCTCCAGCCTCTAAAAAGTAATTTTTAAATTATTTACGTAAAGATTAATTACTAAATTATGTGCTGTGATGGGAAAACATTGTTTTCCCGTAGGCTCACAAATCCAGTGCAAAGAAAGGCAACCTAGAATAATTGTGGCTAAATTTTTCATGGTAAAGAAATATTTCTTTGATTTGTTTTCTTTTTTGGGCCATACTCAGTGACAATGAGGGGTTATTCCTGGCTATCCTCTCAGAAGTTGCTCCTGGCTTGGGAAAGCATATGGGATGCTGGGGGGTTGAACTACAGTCCATCCAAGGTTAGAAGGTGCAAGGCAAATGCCCGACTGCATCACTCCGGCCCCAGAAATATTTCACTGAAAGTAAGCAGTGAAAGGTGAAAAGAAGGAAGACATGCATAAAGAAGATATTATTGACAAAACTACACAATATGGTAAAACACAGTAGTCATACTTGTTTTCTGTTACTACTGCAACAAATTGTTGCAAATTGGGTGCCTTAAAACAAAATCAACTTTACTATCACAAAGTTCTGTAAGTGAAAAATCTTACATGGGTATAATTTAGCAAGAGCCAAGGTGCCAACAGGACAGCATTTCTCCTGAAGGAACTAGTCCATATTTTTTACATATGTTCCCCTTTATCCTCAACACCATCAATGACTTTCAGATTGTAGCCAAAGAAATAAAAGTCAAATCATATGACTTACTTGGAAAGTCCCTAAGATCATCTGGTAGAAGATGAAGTAATGTTTCCAGAGACAGAGAAAAGTTGCTTTTGGCCACACAGATAACATTCTGTATGTTATATCTTCTCTATTTGTGTGTGTTTCTCTTTCTTTTTTTTTTGTTTTTTTGTTTTGTTTTGTTTTTTGGGCCACACACATTAGATGCTCAGGGGTTACTCCTGGCTAAGCACTCAGAAATTGCCTCTGACTTGGGGGGACCATATGGGATGCCAGGGGATCAAACCACTGTCTGTCCTTGGCTAACACTTGCAAGGCAGACACCTTACCTCTAGCGCCACCTCGTCTGCCCCGTGTGTTTCTCTTTCAATAACATATACTCATCTAGAAAAGTTCACATTTAAAAATGCAATGAAAGTTCTGGAATGAATAACATGATGAGAATAAAGCTTATTCTTCAGAATTATGGAATAAATAAAATTTGACTGCATAGTCAAATATAGTCATAGAAACAATAGCCAGTTTGTATATATATCATGATTATAATAAAAAATAGAAATCAGAACAATAAGCTAAGAATAACAAAATTTAAAGACTGGTAAAGAACTAAATAGCATAAATTCATCTATAGGCAGTTAATTTATCAAGTACAATATTAAAAATATGAATAAGAATATTTCATGACTAAACTTTTTTCAGTATGGCAGTCCTGATAATATATCTTGCATTTCTTTACTGAGTTTCATTCTTCTCCTGAAATTATAGTTTTCTGTCCACTATATTATAAAAATGTAGCACTGAATATAATATAACAGTTGAATATAGAACACTCATTAGCTTTGTTAGTATGAAATAAAACCTGTTCCTTCTGCAAATTTCACTGATTTTTTAGATTAAAAATATACACTATTTTATTTTTATCTTCATAAGCTTTGTTCGAATCCCCTGAACATGTGGAAATATGTGTGGCTTCTTCTGCATGATATACTGGTGAATTGAAATGAGACAGGGGGGAAATGGGATGGAATCCAAGTTCCCATTTCAAATGATGAACTGCTTGGAATTAAATCCACAAACCTAGGTGTCTCTTAGACTTAATTTTGTTGCTTCATGAAAAACACAAAGGTTTTCACACTCTAATCAGTCTTATCTTCGTTGTGACTATATGCCCCCACTGGAAAAAATCCAATTCAGATTACATGCTTTTCTTGATTGTATGTTCAATAAACTGAATCCTTTCTGAGTCCCTCTGTAAATATGTCAGCATTTCAGCTTCTTCTTTTTTGTTTTATTTTTTTCAGCATCCCCAAGAACCAAGGACAGTAAAACACTTTAAAGAAAGGAATATGCTGTACCTATTGAAAGATATACTGTATGCATCTGAACAAAAGGGTTGTAGTGCACCATTTTATTAAACTCTTATTTCATTTCAAAAGCTTGGAGGAAGAAAGGACCACTGCAGATCTATCAAGTATGTGGGCTTTAATATTTACTTTAGTCATAAAAAGCAAGTGACATGATGAGAACTCACAAGCCTAGTCGAAACTCAGAATGTCAGTAGCAGAAAATGAAATTTTTATTTATGGAAGTTGTAAGTTCTATAAATGATATGTATTATTTTTCTACTCGAGCTGATTTATAGATTAAATGAATTAGGAGTCACTAAGTTGCAGCTTTATATATTTTCTCCTTGGAAACTAAATTTTTTTTCAGTGTGTAGGTAGAAAGTTTCTCAGGAGACAATATAGAAACTGATTAAAAGGCTTAAACTTTATTTGGAAGAAAATGACAAAATACAGGCTGTAAGACTCGCAAATATATGATGGTTGCCCTTTGCTTTGAAGATGATTGATAACATTAAATTGTCCTTTTTCATATGTAATACATGAAATAATAGCATTTGTATTGTATCAATGGCATTTCTTTTAAAAGTCTCATCAGCTTAAACAGTGTTTCTAGGTTACAATTGCTTATCGCTATGTCTTAATGAATAAATTGCCTTTTTAGCAATTGTATAATTAAATAAGTGAATAAGTGATACAGTAAGGTGCACACTTTAATTTTTATTTTTAAGTTATTTTATTGAGTCATTTTATTTTTCTTGCCTTAGCTGTATAAAGTGAACATTGAAACTGCTTTATTAATAAATCTGAATGCAATTTAAAACATGAGCATTAAGATGAATCATTATATGGAAGTCTTCTTTAGCAAATTATTTGTCAGTCATCTTAGTGACCATTTCTGAATAATGTATTTTGAAAATGCAGTTTTAATCTCTTGCACTTAAAACTTTACTGGATGTTAGGTGATGCGGGAGTAGTCACCTGCAGTGAATATTCCTAATTTAGAGCTGTGGTCACTCCATAACAGGGAGTGAAAACCTGCTGTTAGGGGCCAGAGTGATAGCACAGTGTTGGGTGTTAATTTGCAGGAGGCCAACGAAGGACAGACCTGGGTTCAATTCCTGGTATCTCTATATGGTCCTCTAATCCTGTCAAGATGGATTACTGAGCACAGAGCCAGGAGTAACCTTTGAGCACTGGTGGGTGTTGCCGAAAAACAAAAAGAAAAAAAAAAAGAAAGAAAGAAAACTAGGTGTTGATGGGGATTGAAGTTGTCATACAAGAAAAGCATGTACTCCAGCCTGTGGTCTCTCTTTCTGGACCTCTTTTACTTAGTTTCTTATGCAATAGTAGGGTGAGCAAATACAACTATATGCCAGGCACTTTATAAAAAAAATAAATGAATGAAGAAATAAATAAATTAGGCATACAGGGGTGAGTCAAGGAGATATGGTATATTGTTTGTGTTTATATGGTTTGCTCTTCAATAAGATGCATCAGAAGAACTATAATAAATAACTAAACAAATAGGAGCCTAAAAGTACCTATAATACTAATTTTCTCTAAAGATGCCTATGTGATATTTCAGAAAAGGTAGCTCATGAATGAGTGGACATGTTAAATTAGATAAAATTATAAAAGAAAACTTATTTGTTTTTGCTTTAGTTTAAGGATCATACTTGACAGTGCTGATAGCTATTCCCAGCTCAGTGCTATGTTCCCTTTATACAAAACATTCAGTCAGCCTATTAAGCTATCTCTCTAGCCTGAAAAATGTTTTTCTTACTATACAGTTGTGAAGAGAAGCATGCTTTAAGCAAAGGGGCAGGAAATGCAAAGGCTTTGAAGTGGTTTGGAAAATTTGTAAAGCCATTGTTAGTTTCTTGTGAGGGATGTGTGATGAAAGGAAATGAAACAAATAAATTTTATCTAGAAAAAAAAATTACTGGTATCTGAGTGTGTCTCTCCAAAATTCTTTGGTTAAAATTATATAACCAATGTGGAAGTATTAAAAAGCATTGCTTTGGGGCTGGAGCAGTGGCACAAGTGATAAGGCGTCTGCCTTGCCCTCTCCAGCCTAGGACAGACCACAGTTTGATCCCTTGCTGTCCCATATGGTCCCCTAAGCCACGAGTAATTTCTGAGTACATAACCAGGAGTAACCCCTGAGCATCACCAGGTGTGGCCCAAAAACAAACAAACAAAAAATAAAGCATTTCTTTTGGGGGTGTTTAGGTCTTAAGAGCTTACCCTCTGGGACAGAATTAATGTTGCCTGATAGGACCCTCTTGCTATTTCCTTCTGCTATATGAAAATACAAAAATAAATTTGTCATATCTTCTTTAAAAACAAACAAAAACCCATATTTCTCCACCCAACTCTTCTATAATCCCAGTATTGAAATTCCCAACATTCAGAACTGAAAATTCTCAACCTGTTTTTACAAACAGTACAATACAACTAAAGCAGTATCTTCAGTGATCTTGGTGACTATTGCAGCCAAGAGTGCAAGTACCATAATCTAATATGCAAACTTTATGAGCATCGTAGTTAAAAGTATGCAAGCACCACTTCCAAGTGTGTGTGAAACTCCTGGTTCATCACACACCCACAAGAGGACCAGCAAGAACAACATTAAGTGGGGGAGGGAAGGAAGGAAGAAGGAAGGAGGGAAGGAAGGAAGGAAGGAAGGAAGGAAGGAGGAAGGAAGGAGGGAAGGAGGGAGGAAGGAAAAAGGAAGGAGGAAATAAGGAAGAAGGAAGGAAGGAGGGAGGGAGGGAGGAAAAAGGAAGGAGGAAATAAGGAAGAAGGAAGGAAGGAGGGAGGGAGGAAGAGAGGAAGGAAGGGAAGAAGGAAGGAGGAAGGAAGGAGGGGACGAAGAAGGAAGGAAGGAGGGAGGGAGGGAGG
>PVKC010033577.1:0-13928 GCA_004027635.1 Crocidura indochinensis | reverse complement strand
TCTTTCTTTCTTCCTTCCTTCCTTTCTTTCTTTCTTTTTTCTTTCTTTCTTTCTTTCTTCTTTCTTTCTTTCCTCTTTCTTTCTTTCTCTCTCTTTCTTCTTTCTTTCTTTCTTTCTTTCTTTCTTTCTTTCTTTCTTTCTTTCTTTCTTTCTTTCTTTCTTTCTTTCTTTCTTTCTTTCTTTCTTTCTTTCTTTCTTCTCTCTTTTCTTTCCTTTAAGTTTTTTGCCATACTAAGCAGTACTCAAGAGATACTTCTGACTGCATTGAGTTCATTGAGGAATCACTCCTAGTGGTTGGAGTGCCACATACAAGGCAAGCACTCTACCTGCTCTACTCTTGCTCCAGCCCCTATCTATGTGGTCTTCTAGTCAGGGAAAAGAGTATTTTGCTAGATTTCAATTTGCGCTGATAGAAATCAGAATCCTGGGTGTGGTGTCATGGAGTTAAGGCCAAGAATACATCTCTCTCTCTCTCTCTCTCTCTCTCTCTCTCTACCTCTGTAGCTTTCAGTTTGTCTTATCCTTCTAGAGATCCAATGCCAAGTACTGCAAAGGAACAGGCTTTGGATGATGATGAAAAGAAGAGCTGGTGAAAGTGGACAACCCAGGCCTACTAAAAACTAAACTGAGAACTGTACTCAGAACTGATCCACATAGAGAACAGGCTGGGCACTTAACCCATTAAGATTACTGAACATGCCAATAAGAAATATTTATAGCTACTTTTTAACATAGTATATAAAATAGGAGGTTGTTTCCAACATAAATTACCACATCATTCTTTAACCTTTAAATCTTTCTCTAATGGCTTGAAAGGCATTACTTTATTAAAGTAAAGTGAGTGTTTAAGTACTACATACCTACTTGTTATTTTATAAATATCTTAAAAGCAGAAGTTACTAAAAGTGACAGGTTTGTTAATTTGATAAAGCAAAAAGAAAAAAGGAAGGAAGGAAGGAAGGAAGGAAGGAAGGAAGGAAGGAAGGAAGGAAGGAAGGGAGGAAGGAAGGAAGGAAGGAAGCATTAGTGTGGGCAAAAAGACCTAAGTATCACAGAGTGTGATTTTTTTCCTTTAGTTAGTTCTACATGCTTCTGGGTTGACATCATAATCTGAGTAAATCTTCAAGAGGACAGGAAGGCTCTGAGCATCATCATCTCCTACCAACCCCAAGGGGAAGACCACGTATTTCCAACCTGGCTTTTCTGGAACCTTGGGTGAGGGTCTCCTTTAACCAGTTTGAGTTAGGTTACTGCCAGATCCCAACTGTAAGCAAATGATATATGTTGACTCATAGCTCACACCACGTGCTCAGTCCTAAATCTGGAGAACTGAATTAGTGACATTCAAAACACAGAAAGATGGGAATAGGTTGGGTTTCCCTAAACAATATTGGGTGACAATGCCCTAGAAAGGGCAATCTTATGCTGGTCAGAGAAAACTATAGATGTCATTTGCAAAATCTTAAAGAAGCAATTATCTCTGATGAGCTATACACAAATCTTTGAACTGGATGGTGAATTTGCCTGGTCCAGGATAGTTTCTCCTCTATGTGTGTGTTTTCTTGTTGTTATATGCATAAACCTATATGCACTGCTGCATCTATACACAGTGTCTTGGAAAAATCCATTGAGAAGCAGTGATGAGAAAATGAGCAGAATTTTGATCACTGTTTAATTTATTAAAAGAACAGCTCCACCTAAAATTCGGTCTATTGCCAACACTGACAGAGTAGCTGGAGATATTGCAAATGTGCTTCTGAGAACCTTTTGCAGCTGTTGCAGAAGTGAGCTGGAAACAGCAGAAAGAATGTGGTCCTGAGAAAACATTTCAGTGTCTCTACAGAATCCCTCCAAGAAAAAGCTTTGGATTTTCTCATCTCTAAGTTTATGCTACCCAACCTAATTGTTAGCCCATAATGAGTTCTCACTAAATAGTTATCAGATGATGCATGAATGAATCAATTAATGATTTAATTTTTAGATCTGAGTTTCAGTCAGAAACTGTTTTCCAAATTATTTTATTTGGGGCTCTGGAGATAGCATGGAGGTAAGGCGTTTGCCTTTCATGCAAAAGGTCATCGGTTCGAATCCCGGTGCCCCAAATGGTTCCCCGTGCCTGCCAGGAGCAATTTCTGAGCATGGAGCCAGGAGTAACCCTTGAGCACTGCCGGATGTGACCCCCCCAAAAAAAACCAAATTATTTTATTTGTGAAGCTATTTTATGCAGCAGGATGGTCATTTTAGAACCATATATTCTCTGGGAGTTGCGTTAGTTTTCACTGCCTTTTCTTATTTACAAAGGAATAGGTCAAATTTTAATATTTTACTAAATAAATTGATCAGGAAATAGGAGAATATTTTTTATTCACAACCTTAATTTTATACGACTTCTAGATGCTAAAAATGTCTGGCATTATTCAATACTGCCTACAGAGTAGGAGAGAAAAAGATAATGAAAAGTGAAACAAGAATGTAAGGGTCTTTTGACTTGGATTCACTACTCATTATATAAGAAATGATTTAAAATTTGTCAAATGATTAAAACATCTCAATCAGAGAGGTTTTAACACTGACTGAGAGAATTTCACAAGATGATAAAAACTGTTTTGGGTATATCAAGTACCGTATCTTCTTTTCAGAACTCTAGATAGAAGAAAGTGAACTTAGTAAAATATCAAACACCATCCTTAACGGGTGTGTGTCCCATTATATCAAAATTTAAAAGGAGGAATCATAAAATATCCAAACTATTCTCAAAATTATTGCTGTTTTCTTTTACTTTCAAAGGCTGCCTTGATTATGGACACTATGCTACAAAATGAAACTAACATTAGCAGAGATTTTAGTTACTGCTGCCTAAAACTAAAATGGCATAATGCATCCACCATCATATTAGGCTCCAAGCATCAAGAATTCAGACAAGGCTGGGATTGGAATGATAGTACAGTAAGGCTTGTTCCCTACATGTGGCTGAGCCAAGTTAGATCCCTGGCATCCCATATGGTCCCCAAATACCACCTGAAGTGATTCCTGAGTGAAGAACTAGTAACCTGTGAGTACTGCTGGTGTGACCCAAATAAACTTCTTTAAAAAAAAAATAAAGAAAAAGAAAAGAATTCAGACAAGATACAGTGAGAGAACTTATCTCTTTCTCATGATGTCTAGGATCATTTAAACAGGGGATCCTTGATTACAACAACATAAGCTGGAGTTCTCTAGGGGTTCCTCACTCATTTGTATAGACCTAGACAGACATGAATGAAAGACTTTTAGTCAGTAGTGAGATGTTCCATGTGGTTTTTCTATCTGCTTGAGGCCTCCTCAAAGCATGGTGGCTCAAAGCAGTTACACTTATAACAGGAAAGATCAGAGTGGGAAGAGTGAGTGCTCCAGAGCCATAGTGATGTTTACATGATGTAGTATGACTCGACCTTAGATATTATATTGTACTAATCTGTTTTACTCTTTGTCAAGTCATCCGCCTATCCAGACTCAGATGTTAACATAGAACCACCTCTTGATGAAGGACTGACAAAGAATTAACAGCCACATTTTGAAATCTCCATACCATAGAATTAGGAACATGTGGTGTCTGCATTCTCAGTCCCTAACATCAAACCACTGGCATATTGGCTGAGAACCAGTGGACTTGACCTCTGGATACTGCTTGGTAGGCCCCCTAAAATAATAAATTGAGAAATTAAAAAATAAGCAAGTGCATGGGCATCTCCAGGAGTGATTGCTGAGCTCACAGCCAAGAGTACCCCCAAACTGTGCAGTGTTTCTCATAAATCCTCAGTAATTTTTCTCATAAATAATTTTTCCCATGCTAAATATGTTGAGATATATAAAGAAAACATAAAAATACTGAGATATGTTCTCTCTTACCTTCATGAACCTTATAGTTTAAGAATCAGAGAGATAGCATGAAGATAGGCCATTTGCCTTGCATGCAGAAAAACTGTGGCTCGAATTCCGGCATCCCATATATTCCCCCAAGCCTGCCAGGAGTGATTTCTGAGCGTAGAGAGCGTAGAGCCAGGAGTAATCCCTGAGCACTGCCGGGTGTGACCCAAAAACCAAAAAAGAAAAAAAATCAGAGAATAATAGAGAAATGATTTATCTCAATAATCTCTACATCTGACATCAATGTTTCTATCACAGATTCTGCAAATATAGGATGACCTGATAGAAACAGAGAAGCTATTCCTCCCAAGTTACATAAGCCACAAAAAGATAGTTGCTATTGTGGGAAGAAAACAAAAAAGTTTTCTGGGCCAGAGGATACTTCGGATTGCATTTTGCTTAGTACTGTAGATTATTGTTGCTTAGAAAACTCTAAAGCTCTGGGCTGGAGTCCTCAAAATCTCTAATGAAAAATTTTAATGGAAACCACCAATCCATGTGCACCACACCTCCCATTTCTAAAGGAAGCCTTGTTGTGCCGGTAGCCAGACTTGTTTTCTGTTATTAAGTATGCAGCAGGCTTATCAAAGGAACCTTGCAGAGAGGAGTGCTACTGGAGTAACATCCTGGGAAGCAAACAGAAAGATGGTGGTAGAGTTAACACATCTTCAGAAGTCTTGTTCTTACTGTCACTGCTTAGGCCCAGCTAGTTCATTGGTTCTGTATAATTTATTTTCTTGTTGAAAAGCAGAGGTCATCACTTATGGCTATAAAAAAGTTTTCAGTCTCCTAAACATAGATAATTTTCCTACCCTTAATGGTGATTTTGGAGGATGAATATTGCTGACAGTGATGCTGGGCTCAAGGCTCAGGTTCACTGATATAATGCACTAGGAGACAAAGGAGATACAGCTTCCAGTTCTTGAAAGGTCACTACAGTGTCTGGGATCAACTTTTAGACAGGCATGCAAGTGATGCTCTCCAACCTTTCAACTATCTCTTCATTCAACACAGATTATTTTTACTGTTTCATTTTACAGACTTCTTCAATGGTCATTCTTCTCTGATCATCTACAAATACGTTTATATGAACTTTTCTCATCCATTTTGGGAAACAGAAACATGTTTATACAAGGGCAAGAGCTCCAGAAATGACAGGTTGGTAATCACAAAAGGAAAATTTCCTATCTCCTTAAAGTTTTCTGAGAAGTTCACCCAGGCTAGAGCTTTGCTTCTCTTAGATGACCATGTCACCTTTACTTAGCAAATTATTGTTCTTGGATCACCTTCATCAGTAATGTTGACCTTCTCATTAGAAGGTTATTAGACCTTCTCTTGCTCACCACAATTCAGAACATGTGGCATTCCCAGGCATTTCTAACAGGGTCCCAAGCTATTCTCCTGCTCACTGACAATGGATTAAAGACATTGCATCCATTCAGACAATTGGGAGATTTCCAGATTAGCTCTTTATGTGGCCTGGAAGCAGAAATATTGCTCCCGGATATGGATGGGTACACAGTGTCCTGTTCAAGAACATCTGGTCAAAGGGGAGGAGGATAAAACTTAGGTGTCTACCCAGCACAGTGCCCACAGAAGAGGTGAATTTTTCTAATTTGGACAACTGTCCCTTGTGCTCACTGGTTTGCCTACAGGCTACATCTGCCTAGAAGGGGCATCTTGTTCTAATTTTCACCAGGGCACTGTGTGGACTGGCAGTGCCCTACTTACAGGTCTAATTTATAAGGCCCATGGGATAAATACCATGTGGTAAGTTACTTGTTCCTCTTCCCATGGTACCACACACCATTAAAACTTAATATTTGTAGAATCCAGAAGAAAAATGCTAATAACATGAATACTAGAGAAAGAAGGACAGTTTTATCACTCGAACAACAATAGCCCCTTCATTTATTTTTCCTCCCAAATTTAGCAAAATCAGCAGAATTTTTCCATTGCAAACCACAAATGGAACATGCAATCTGTGTGGGGGGCAAAATGAAACTCTTCTCTTCCTTCCTAGTGGAAATAAAACTCTTTGGCAGTAATTCTTGGATTGTTTTCTTTGGAAATTGCATTCATGTGATTTTTCAAGATGTTTCCCCAGCTTTGTTGAAATTTGATCCCTTTAACAAGAAACACATAACTCAATTCATGTTAAAATTCTCAGGGTTACTTAAGAATAATTATGAGTTGTCCATGTGTGTTAGAAAAACAGTCCAGACTTCCTTAAAAATGAGAAGATTATTTGTCTCTCTGGGGTAATGTTTCTCCCGATTAAGCATGCCCAAATCAAGAGTTCACCCAAGAGGTGGCCCCCTGTATTTCAACGGAAAGCAGCAGACAGGCCTCACTAGATTTGTTCACCCTGAGGCCTTTCTTGCAGGTGATTTGTCATATTTGAACAGAAGATCTCCATAAACTTCTTGAGAGGTGACAG
Organism: Crocidura indochinensis; assembly: GCA_004027635.1. NCBI lineage: Eukaryota > Metazoa > Chordata > Mammalia > Eulipotyphla > Soricidae > Crocidura > Crocidura indochinensis. The sequence continues at coordinate 7,582 of PVKC010033577.1, read as the reverse complement.
CACATCTTGTGCACATAAAGAAAATGAGACTTAGTCAAACTCTGAGGAGTGAAGGCTGGATTGGTCTAAAATACAGGTCCGCGAAGCTTCCTATGTTGGCCAACCTTTTCCTCACTTCAACCCCTACCCCGCTACATTTTATTTTTCACTAATCCCTCTAAGTCACAGTGAATTTAAAAAAGCTCCACAGATCTCCCCTGTACACATCCAACGCCCCTTAAGCAGAACCTGTTTGCCTTGAGTATGCAAAGGTGGAAATCGGTCAGGGGTAGCAGTCCAGAGACCCCCTACGGTCTGTGAGTCATGGGGCTGCAGAACCAATGCTCACAGTGAGGACTCACACACCTTCTGCCAGTGCTCTGAGACATGCCTGAGTCCCAATTGGCCTTTCTTTTTCTTTTGGAGTTTTTTGGCCAAGAGCCAACTGTGCGTGGGACTAACTCCTGGCTCTGTGTTCAGGACTCATTCCTGGCAGGCGGGAACCGGGGGATCGAACCGCGGTCTGTCCTAGGTTAGCGCAGGCACCTTACTTCCAGCGCCACCGCCCAGCCCCACAAGTACAAATTTTTAAACAAGTCTTTACTAGCTGTGCCACCTTCAGTTAGTCATAGATCCTCTATTTCCTCAACTCTGGGGCAGTCTCAAGAGTCTAAAATAGAAAATGAATGGAACATTCAGCTTGGGGTCTTGCGTTGATAGTTTGTTTTAAAACGCTGCTCTGAACATTGTTTAGCATTCATTTCATCATGGCATGAAAATCATGTATTCTTATGCCTTCTATCATTCTGCAAGTGAACCTTCCAATATGATCAGGCACCTTTCCTCTCAGGTCCTCATCCATGCAGTGGGTTAGGGTAAGAAAGACAGAACTGCAGTGTTCTTTAGGCACTGCCTGACACTGGATTTTGATAAGATGCTGAAGAAATAGCCTCAGAACACCTGTCAAAGGGGCAGGTGCCTTTTCATTTGTTATTCAAGAAGGAAGCTAAAGGCTTCTTGCTTATGCTATAAAGATGTGGAGTGAGTGGAGAGCATTCTGCAAGTGTAGTTTACAGAAGTGAAATACAGAAGTTGACATTTTTATGACTTTCATAATCTTGCTAGTGAGTGGTGTGGCCAAGTGGAGGTGTCTGTGAGCACACACACAAAATGCCTCTGCCTCCAGGATCCCCTGCTCTAAGTCACCAAGGAGAGCCGTAGGTGTTGAGCTACCTAAGCTCTGCTCTTCCAGTAAGCAGATGCCTGGAGGGAAGTAACTGTCTGAAAGGGCCAGTGTTTCATTTCTTCTCTCCTCTGACTCCTCTGACTTACCCTTTGGGTAAGCATAGTAGATTAGATCTGAATGGAAAGGAAGGGCATCTAGAGGCAGAGCTTCTCCACACTCTACAGTCATGAAAAGATCAGGAACAAGCCTGTATACCCCCGAACCATCCTCCATCATGGTATCACACTTTCCTCTGTAAGTTTGCTAGCTTCTTAACAATGGCCAGATCTGTCCTGAGTCCAATAACACATAGGATATGACATCAAAGAATTTTGGGGAGATGGAGGAGCCATCACAAATTCAAGGTGACTGTGTACTAAACAGTCTATTAGACACCACCTATAGCTCAATGCATACTAACCACCTAATCTATAGTCTTAATATGACAGACAGGCACCATGAGGCAAACATACAGTATGCAAAAATACCAAGAGTGTAGAAAGTACAGGTTCCACCTGGGCCCAAGATTTCAGGAAAGATTCTCAGATATAGTGATATGTGGGGAGCACCTCATGTTTCTAAAAATATGCAATTATACGAAAATATTAATGGTATAATACAGAATAGAAAAAGATTTTTGCATTATGTATGTAAATATTTGTCTTTATAAAAATAGATTTTATAGGTCCGGAGCACTAGCAAAGCAGTATGACATTTGCCTTTCATGCTGCCAACCTGGGACAGAACCAGGTTCAGTCCCTAGCACCCACATGGTTCCCCGAGCCTGCCAGGAGCAATTTCTGAGTGCTGAGTCAGGAGTAACCCCTGAACACAGCAGGGTGTGGCACAAAAAAGTGACTTTATAAGTGTAGATTGATCTAAATTTGATTTAAAAACCACAAAGAATATAGGTACAAGAAAGACTATTAATCTTTTCCATTCACTCTTCTGTGTATACCTAATTAATAAAATAAAACAATTATTATCTGCATTGTATTATATAATTGAAGAAAAATGAGAGAAGCATACTAATATGTTAATATGGGCAGAAAATTATAAGTGATGTCTTATATTCTTTTATAGCTTCCAAGATATCAGACAAAAACAATAAACTTTTACATGGTTTTAAAAAGACTCATATATGGTCAATTGACTTTAGAGAACAGTGCCAACATCACTATTTTAGCAAATTATGCTGGGGAAAAATTAAAATTTACATGCAACATAATAAAGCTAGACCTTACCTTATACTACATAGTAAAGAAAATTAACCCCAAATGGATCAAAGACCATAAAATGAGAGCTATGATTCTTAGAAGAAAACAGAAAAATATTCATGACATAAGATTTGGCAGTCATTTCTTGGATTCAAAATTGAGAACAAGGACAACAAAAGGAAGCAAGTCAAAGAATCTTGATCAAAATGAAAACTTTTGGTGTGAAAAGAATACCATCAAAACAATAAAAAGAGTACACAGAACTATTCTATATTCAGTACTATTCTGCATTCTCTTTGGAGAGAGGGGGAGGAAATGGCTCACATGATGATGACTATGATCATATGAAGGTCTAGTCTTAAGAAGGTCAAATCTTAGGGTCAAGGTTAAGACTATGAAGGCCACGTCCCAGGATCTCTCGGATGAGTCATCAAGCTGGAGGCCAGGAGAGGCATGTGACCAGAAAGAGAAAAACCAAGGAAACTAGACATATATCCCACTCCCACCACCAAATGCTTTCTGAAATGTCCTTGCATATTAAATCATCTACTCTGGCATAACATAGAGAGCTTGGAAGCTTTCCTTCTCTAGAAAGCTTGCAGAGGAGAGGAGGTATTTCTTACTTTAGAGTACTAGTGTAGCAGGGAGGCATTTACTATCCACTCTGTTAACCTAAATTATAGCCCCTAATCAGCCACTAATCTCTCTAGTGCCAATGTCTGACACTGAAGCAAGCACCACATGTTTCTCTATTGTTTCTACATTTAAAATAGAGAAGAATGAGAAGTCACAACTGTAAACTTATGATCATCCTTCCCAGAACTATGTGTCTGAGGTAGTCCCTGACAGATTTCCTGCCTGGGAAAGCGCTAGGGACATAACCCATGAGGGTCGCCAAGTGTAGGTGCAGCTGAGAGTATCGCTGAGAGGCGAATCCTCTGTGGTCTCTCCTTGCATTCCCGCCAGGGGATGATCATTGAGGGGAATCAAATGAGCATGTGTTGTTCAGACTGGAAGACGGGAACTGCAGAGTTGGAGCTTGAGAGGGGTCCGACAAGCTAGTTTGCCTAAAGATTGGGTGAGTAAGTAATTGAGGATGTAGTGCTAAAAGAGGGACAGTTCCGGCAAACAGGAAGTGGGCGTTTAGCTGGCTCTTAGTTCAGGGGTTACTCCTGGCAGGCTCCATTTGGGATGTCAGGGGATTAAATTTGGGTTGGTCCTGTGCATGGCAAATGTCCTTGTTGCTATACTATTGCTCCAACCTGCAAGCTTTACAGAGCAAGAAAACTCCAAGTCCTCTTGGTTACCTATGCCAGAGTAGATTATTTAGCATGCCAGGAATTTCAAAAAGCACTTGGGTGGCAGTTACAGAGTGGTCACCCTGTCAGAGCAATGTTGGTGTGTCTGATAATAATACATGGAGTAAATTTTGGGATAGTTATTTTACAAAAAGGTAATAGTTGGCACATATATATGATATAAATGATGATAAAACAATATAGTTGGTTTCTGTACCATGGATTTCATTATTAGTGTTCATACTCTATAACCCATGCTTCTGTGTCTCATTATCTACTTGGACTTGATCACAAAGAGCCACAGTTGGAATATTTATTTCAGGTCTGGTTACACGGACAAAAACACTTAGTGAAATTCTTTATAAATATTCATATAGAATTTTATATAGTTCTGCTTAAATAAATACTATGTTCAAAAGAATGAGACCACGAGAATAAGACATAAAAAAGAGATAAGGTAATGAGCAATTAATGAAAAAGATTTATATGAATGAATCGCTTATAGTTCTAACATAACAACTATAAACTGTATGGACAAAATGCAATCATACCTGCCTAAGGGTTCCAGAGATTAAACAGAGGTGTGGAGCTCTGCAAAGACATCTCCTACAGAGGCAGGCAGTGGGGAGGACAGAGGGAGCGCGGGAGAGAAACTGGGGGCACTGATGGTGGAAACGTGCACTGGTGAAGGGTACTGTACAATGTATGACTGAAACTCAATTATGAACAACTTTGTAACAGTGTATCTCACAGTGATTCAATTAAAGAATTTATTTTAAAAAAATACCAGAACTTCAGGAAAGTTTCCAGGTTTTGTGGCTTTGCCCTGTGGTGACTGGATAGCAAAGGCTGTGCTGCATAGGTTAGTCAAAGACATTGCTCTATGCAAAACAGCTCAAGAGATCACAGGCATGGGGTCAGAGTGATAGCACAGCGGTAGGATGTTTGCTTTGCACGAGGCTGACCCTGGACGGACCGACCTGGGTTTGATCTCTGGCATCCCATATGGTCCTCTGAGGCTGCCAGGAGCAATTTCTGAGTGCAGAACAAGGAGTAACCACGAACGCCGCCAGATGTGGCCTCCAAACAAACAAAAAGCAATAACAACAAAAATAGGAGCCCACACTCAGTGTACAGGAGAAACTTGGTATCAATCTGAAGGCATTTTTAAGAGCAAATTTCTCCCTTAGCTCAATAATTTGTGTCAAGGTACAAATTCATATTATTTATGAGTAGATATTGTTGGGGTAACATTCTTTCATAATTAGTAGTTTATAATTCAGGTATAAATTATTGATGATTGATTTTAACTGTTAAAATTTTAATGAAAGGATTGTATTCTTCCCTTTAAAAATACACTCAAACCTACCTATAACTAGGAAGAGTCACTGAATCTCAAAAACCATTTATAATTTTCAGATTTAAAATACAAGTCAGGCTTTGAATGCGATAGTACATCCTTGTACACACTGACCTGGGATCCCCAGAACTGCATATGGTCCTCCACGCTTGCTAGGAATGATCCTTGGGCACAAAGCCATAAATAAAGGCTGAGCACTGCTGGATGTTCCCCAAAATACAATATACCAGGCCCACAGGAAGGTCCTGTTGGTGACAGAGAAGGTTGGTCTACCAATTTATAAAACGGTTAACATTTATTTAAAAAAAAATTTTAGGGGCAGCAGTATTCAGCTTTGTGCTCAGAATTTACTCCTGGCAGGTTCAGGGAACCATATGGGAAGCTGGGGATTGAACTTGATCAGCTGCATACAAGGCACCCTACTTGCTGTGCTATCGTTCTGGCCCATATTATAAAAAATTCTTTAAAGATCATGATGATCTGAAAATTCAGTGTGGAGTAAATGTAAAGTCTTGCATGTATACCTAAATAATTAATTGCAAATGTACAAAATTATATAAGTATGACTCAGTGTCCTCATAAAAAATCTGATGGAATTTTGTTGATAAGGAGTTCCGTTATACACTATAAATAATAGAATGTGCTTGCCAAGAAGAAAAAAAATGTGACCTTCAGTTGCTTTAAGGGAAGCAGAAATTTCTAGAATTGCACTGTGCTGTATGGAAGTCCCTAGTCACTTATGTTTATCAAATTAAACTAAGTTGAATTTAAATAATATCAAAAATTCAGTGCCTCAAGCAAATGACCCACGGTTCAAATGACCAGTTGTTACACGTGGTTCTGTGATCATTGCATTAGCTAGTTTTGATTTGGAAGATTTTCATCAATGCATACTGCTTTAAGAGTAGCAACTGTCCAAGACAAGGGAGTTTTTGAGCCACACTCTGTTCTTTATGGGTTGGGAAATACTTGGGATCACAGACCAATGTTTGCTGCTCAGATGGGCTCCTACCTTTTCCTGGAGTCAAAAGGCACCTCTTTTGTTATCACCCTTTTCATTGGAGGAATTGGTACTTCTGGTTTCAGGGATTGGTCCTTTGAGCCCTATGGGTGGAAGATACAGAACTGCATTCTAGAAAACACTGCAGTGTCTAGACCTAAGGGTGACACCACTTTGTATAGTAGGACAGAGATGGGGGAATTACCAAAAAGTGAAGTTCAAACTTTTGGGTCAACCTATACCGAATACCCATCTGCTTTTAGATTGCATCAACTCCTAATATTTCACCTGTGTCTGAGTCACTTATATTGAGCTTCTTAATGTGGGGCCCTGAGTTCTGAACAAGGAAGGAAACCATTTTGTAAAGAACCATACGTTAGGCTTCTCTTTCTCAAGTCTAAATTTCCATTAACCTCATCCTGAGCTACTTGGCCACTGTAAGAAGGTACCCTAGAAAGCAGCAAATCACCTTAAAGATCATCAGTAGCTAGAACCTCCTCATTTCCTCCCTATTTAAACTGGTTTGTGACCTTGGTAGGGATCATCTCCACTGGTCAGTTGGGGGTTTGTGGCTGATGGAATAAAGCTTTGTTTTAACTTTCTCCGATTGTGTTGTCTAGTTCTTTTGACTCTGGACCCTAACACTTACCATTTGACTCATGGGGAACACATAGGGACATCCTAAAAAAATGAGTTTCAGCTTATTGGGTAAATGTTGGATCTGAACTGGAGACCAACTGATCAGAGACACACAGGATGCAAAAGCAAGAACATTTATTGAAGCCCAGATTCCAGCATGCTGAAGTCAACCACTTGCAGTGAGGTGAAGACCCTGATCCAACTTACATTTTTATTTTTATCCCCAGTTTAGAGAATTTTCAAATAGACTAAATGACAGTTGCAGGATTGGCTACACATTACATCATTGTTTATTGGACACTAGGTGATTGGCTGGACCTAATAAGGACTATATGGCGGATGTTCACAGGCTTGTTGGCCTGGGCATAGGAGATGCAATGCTGCAAGTAGGATGTAAATAGGGGGTTGTTCTGGGTTTTCCTGCGGGTTGATTGGCTAGCTGGGTTAGTAAGACAACCTGTGATATTCCAGGAACTTGCTGTGTCATTTAAAGTAAGAAGCCTACTGTACCACCTGAACCCTGTCTTGGCTGCAGACTGATTCTTTCAGGCTCTGAGTGCTCTTTCTTGGCTAATGCTACAGCATAATAGAATATTTTCAGAGAAGACCAGGAGGGTGAAAGAACTTCAAGGAAATATTTTTCCTCTGTTCCCATGACCAAATTCAGTTTTCATTCCCAGGCTCATCCAAATGGCTAATGTGACCATTTTGACATTTCATAAATTCCCCTGGGAAAAAGGATTCTAAAAGCTTCCAGTCTTCATTTATAGCAGTTTGGTGGAAGAAACACAACCATATGATGAAGTGATGAATATGTGGAGGTCCCAGGATCAGCAGGACAAAAACAAACAAAAAAGAAACAAA
>PVKC010033576.1:0-13724 GCA_004027635.1 Crocidura indochinensis | reverse complement strand
AGGTTAGCGCAGTCACCTTACCTCCAGCGCTACCGCCCGGCCCCCAACTCTTCTTTTTTTCTTTGGGCTCAGGGGTCATTCCTGGCTAAGCGCTCAGAAATCGCCCTTGGCTTGGGGGGACCATATGGAACGCAGGGGGATCGAACTGCGGTCCTTCCTTGGCTAGCGCTTGCAAGGCAGACACCTTACCTCTAGCGCCACCTCACAGGCCCCTCAAGTCAACTATTGATGGGACCTGGGAGCCCTCCGAATCCCAGTCCCGGGGTGAAACTCCCCTTCAGTTGCTCTCAGGGACTCTTAGGGGGGATGGGCCCAGCTTCCTAGTCACCAGCCCTGTGTGCACCCCCTCAGGCGGCCATCCGTGGTGAGCATTGGGCCCCCATTGAGCAGAAGCCCAAGCAGCGGCCACAGGCCAGCGCCACTGTCAAGCAACCACCCAGCAATCCCCCACCGCGGCCCCCGGCCGAAGCTCGCAAGAAGCCAACTGGGGAATTAGAGGGAGCAGCCAACTCGGATGTGGCAGCAGGGGGCGCGCAGGCCAACCCCATCCCTGTGAGCGACGAAGTTGTGTGAGCAGAGTCTTGACAATAAAATGCCAACTGCCGCGCTTGGGGACTGGTGATTGTGGGGTCCTTGCTGTCTGAAGCTCAGAGTCCCTCAGCGGTCACGTGTGTTTTGGGGATATTCCACAAAATATGGTGACCCAAAAGGGGAGGCCTGAGAAGTCAGGCCCTGCTCCCACCCTGACTGCAAACACATGCATGTAACAGCACATGCTGACATATGTACATAAATATGTGCTGCAATATACATGAGAGCATATACTCCGTAGTACACACAAAACATGCAACATTTGTGTACCACACATTGTGCATGACACACATGGCACAATATACATGAATCACACACTAATGCAACATATTGCAACCCACAGGTACCATGCAACAACACATGCAACCTCTGTGCACCACACAGTGCAGACAGTATGAACATACCACATGTGGCATGCATCAGGCAACATATATATAGCATGGGCCGGAGAGAAAGCATGGAGATAAGGCATCTGCCTTGCATGCAGAAGGATGGTGGTTCAAATCCCGGAATCCCATACGGTCCCTGAGCTGCCAGAGGCAATTTCTGAGCCTAGAGCCAGGAATAACCCCTGAGCGCTGCCGGGTGTGACCCAAAAACCAAAACCAAACAACATATATATAGCATGTAGCACATGCTACATGTGGCTACGGGACACCCAACAGTCATGTAATAAACCCAGCATGTGCATATAAACCACACCACACACACACGAGCCTTCATGCACACACATATAGGCCTCAGCTCGGTCTCCATCATGTTCTATTTCAGTTTCACCCTGGCCTCTATCCCAATGTCCACCTCAGTGCTAGGCCAAGTCCCATGTGTTGTCCCATGTCTCACTTCTTCATATACACTCAGATCTTAGATGGCCACATAGCCAGCTGGGGTTTTTGATATTTTGTAATCACTAAAGTGCTCAGTGCGAGCATTCAGGCTGGTGCTCATTGAGGGAAGACCTTCCAGGTATGTGAAGACACCTCCTACCGAGGCCCTCCCTGGGCTGGGGTGACAAGCAGATACCCAGCCAGGTCTCACCTGATAAGCTGTGCAGGTCTGTCCTGAACCCTGGGTTCCCCCTCCCTAACCTGTCCCTGCTCTCCCCTTCTGGTGTTGGCCCCTCACTGGCCCTGTTTTGAGGATGCACTGGAGATAGGAAGGGCTAGGGGCTCCAGTCTTCCCTGGTGTGCATATGGCAACATGCTCATGTTTCTGGAAGGCCAGCCTAGGTTCCCCCAGCTGGGGTACAGGGTTGGTGGGAGTGCACCCCCTACAGGCCCTAATGAACCACACACACTCACCAGGCCCTAGGCAGGAGTGGGGCCTGAGCAAGGGCACAGTGGGGAGGGCATTTGCCTTGCACACCGTCTCCCCAGGTTTGATTCCCAGTACCCCACAGAGCCCCCCCAAGGACACCAGGAATGATGCCTGTCATAAGATGTGGCTCAAAAGGCAAAACCAAACCAAGGTCTAAGAAAGAAGCTCCCAGACTGGGGGCCGGGAGATAGCATGGAGGTATTTGCCTTTCATGCAAAAGGTCATCGGTTCGAATCCCGGTGCCCCATATGGTCCCCAGTGCTTGCCAGGAGCAATTTCTGAGCATGGAGCCAGGAGTAACCCCTGAGCACCGCCGGGTGTGACCCAAAAAACAAAAAAAACAAAACAAAAAAAACAAATTAAAAAGAAAAGAAAGAAGCTCCCAGAAACATGGTGAGGGTCCTCCCAGCACCCTTCCAGGAGAGGGACCAGATTCTGCTGCCTGCTGTTGTGCCGACAAAGCTGGTCTTTTTTGGACAAAACCAAAAAAGAAATAATAAACATAAATACACATGAACTTGGCTCACAGATGAATGAGTGTTGCAGGATGTGGCTGTAGCTGACGGGCCTGAGAACCTTGTGGAAGGTGGAAGCTGGGCTGGAAGAGCCTACAAGCGAAGGCAGAGAGGGATGCTGGGTCCCGGGACATGGTGAGGCCAATTAGCGAGCAGAACATACCACAAATAGAAATATAAACATAAATAGGGGCCAGTGAGGTGATGCTAGAGGTAAGGTGTCTGCCTTGCAAGTGCTAGTCAAGGATCGCGGTTCGATCCCCTGGCGTCCCATATGGCTCCCCCCAAGCCAGGGGCGATTTCTGAGCGCTTAGCCAGGAGTAACCCCTGAGCATCAAACAGGTGTGGCCCAAAAAACCAAAAAAGAAATAATAAACATAAATACACATGAACTTGGCTCACAGATGAATGAGTGTTGCAGGATGTGGCTGTAGCTGACGGGCCTGAGAACCTTGTGGAAGGTGGAAGCTGGGCTGGAAGAGCCTACAAGCGAAGGCAGAGAGGGATGCTGGGTCTCAACACGGCAGCCCTGACCCAGGCCAGCTTCTGCTGGTATCAGCTTGTCCATGTCCACACTGTGAGGACCAAGAAAACCCAGGGGTCACTGCACAGGAACCATAACAGCCCCTACTAGCTTCAGGCACCCTCTGGGTGCTGAGGTGGTCAGAACAGACAATGGGCAAGGGGGCAAAGGGCAGGGAGGAGGCAGCTTGCACTTGAAGCACAGGCTGTCCCCTAACAGTTCACTGGAGAGTGTACAGACAGGACAGATGCAGAAGGACATACTAAGGTTCCCTCCTTCTGTAAGGGGTACTGGGTTTTGGGCCAAGAGAAGCCTAGCTGGGCTCAAGGACAGCAGAGGTAGAGCCACTGAGAGCCTGTCATGTCCCAAGTAGTCCCCATATCACCCTCAGGTGAGGTGGCTGCTTATCAAAATAGTTTATTTCGGACCCTCAGAAAAACACTCCAGAGCAGGCGCCCACACGCCCTCGACCTCCCCACCCCCCAGTATTCTTTTCCTTTTTAAATCAACTAAAACAATTTGATGCGTAAAATAAAAGACAGGAAGTGCTTCCCAGTCAGACTTGAGTTAAGAACACGTGTCCACCTCGGTCCTGGGTAGAGGAAGGGCCACCAGGAGAGCAGACCCAGCTCGAGCAGCAGGAGGCAGCTGGCCCAGAGGCAGAGCCAAGTCTGGCTGCCTCAAGGGGCCCATCAGGTGGCACCTATGTGGCTTCTTTCCCAGCTGAGAGACATTTTTTGTCTTTTTTAATTGATAAAAATAATCAGCTCATGAGACATTGGCCGCCTGATGCTGAGCGTGTGCTGGCCGCTGCGGCTACACCTTGCCAGGAATCTTGGCGCGCTTGCGGGCAATGGCATCTTCTACAGCCTTGAGCTGCTTCAGGAGTTCCTCGCGCCGGGACAGGGTGCTGGCCTTGCCTTTGGGGCCAGCAGCACCGCTCTCCGATGCCTTGCCCGGCACACTCGTGACTTTGCTGGTGCTTTTGGACTGGGGAGACAACTGGCGCTTCCTGAGGGGAGAGGGCTGAAGGTGAGGACCCAAGGCAGACCCTGGGGGAGGCAGCCTACAACCTCACTGTAGTAGCTCCCCAGAATCGAATGCTCACCTGTCTGCCAGCGCTGGAGCAGCCTTGGAGTTCTGGCCTCGTTGCCGCTCTGGTTTTGGGGAGCCTAGCCTCCCGCCAGACTTCCGGTCCCGAGAGCCTGTGGGAGGGGAGTGAGGGTGGTGGTGACCTGGGGGCTGTGACTGGTGGGTAGGGAGGGGCCCAACTTCTCTGGGTTTGCATCATCCTCCTGTTGGCTCAGTGCCCTGCCTATGAGAACTGGTTTGAGCTGAGGAGTGCAGGTGAATCAGATGGTGCCCATGGGGAGACCCACAGAGCTGGACACAGAGACTGGGTAGCCATAGGTAAATGACAAGAAGTTAAGCGGCCATAGCAGCAAGTTTCCAACAAGGACATACTTGTGATTCCTCCCTGGCCAGATCCCCTCCTCTAGGCCCTCCCCCCTCAAATAAGGGGCTGGGGTCACGGCTCACCTCGCTCTGGGGAGACATTGGTGCGCTTGGCAGGAGGTGGGCTTGGCCGCTCTTTGTCGGAAGGTTCATAGCGCTTCCTGCTCACCTTCTCTGTGGCCTACAACAGAGGAACTGTGAGCCCGGGATGGGTGGGGTGGTGCGAGAGGTGGGGACCTGGGCCCCTGGGCCCACCTTGTTCAGCAGCGTCAGCTTGATCTCCTTGTGGGCCATGAAGGTGCCCTGCTGGCCAGGGGGCGTCTGCTGAGCTGCAGGAGGCTGCTGGGCTATGCGAACGGCCGTGGGCCGTGAGGACTTGGAGGCTTGAGTGGATGGGTCTCGCTTCCGCTTGTCCTCCTTCACCCCATCTTCCTTCTTCGACTTTCCTGCCAACAGATGGGCTGGGTGCATATGTGTGCCCCCTGCTCCCCCCTGCATTGGCCATTTGGAGCCCACAGGTCCCTCACCCTGGTACCTTTGTCCTTTCGGGGCTGGGCCGGGGTGGGGGAGCGTGAGCTGGCAGAGGACACAGGGCTGGCCAAATCGGCATACATGTCATCTGAGTCAACGCTGTGCGCTGAGCTGCTGCTGGACGAGCCACTGGATGCCGAGGACACGCTGCTGACACTCAGCGACCTGCACACGCACACGGCACCATGGCCCGCCCGCCCCGTGGCCACAGACAGATCCCTGAGAGGCAGGGCTGAGCCCTTCTATGCATGCTGTGCTGAGAGACTCCCTGGGATATAGTGGGGCGCTGGATCAGATGTGGTGGCAGCTCGAGCCCAGTTGGGGCCCCCATACTGACCTGGACCGGGAACTGGAGCCGCTATAGCTGCTGCCACTGCCGCTGCCGCTAAGGGTCCTCCTATAGTACACAGAGGCTAGTCCACATGGGCCAGTCATACCTGGGCCCCTGCCCTGGGCTGGCCCAGCCTGATGCTCACCTCCTTGGGGGGCTCCGGACCTGCCGCTCCTTCCTCCGGGCCTCCCGAGGGTCCCCTGGCTTGGCAGGCTCTGGAGCAGGAGCAGCAGCTTTTGGGGTCTGTGGCAGTGGAGGCAGGGCTGGTTTCCGCACTGGCTTCTCCCTGTGGGTGGGGACAAGTGGTCAGACATGCTGACCGCAGGCCAGTGTCTGTCCAGGAAACACAGGTTGCTATGTGGATATTCACATTCACACACATATGCACCTGGGTACAACTGTAAGTTCCTAGAGTATGTTCCTGCCTGGAGGTAAGGCTCAGGCCACCAAAAGAGGTCAGAGTACGGCTGTGTCTCCCATAGGATCCTCTGGCTTCACTGAGGCAAACTCTACCAGGAGGAACCAACCATGCTTGCCAGCAAGGTGTCCCAGCAGGCTGGGTAGTGGGTACCCCTAGCTCTGGACCCAGACAGGAATGGCTCTGTACAGGCCAGTGAACCCAGAAGGGAAACTCTCCTACTTACCCTGTTTTCCCGGTAGGCACGGTGGACTCCCCCTTGGTTCTGATAGGCCGATGTGGGGAAGGTGTGGGGGATGGGGAAGGAGATGAGGAGAAGGACCGGGACCTGGAGGGGAGAAAAAGACAGGAATGAGTCAACCAGGACTGTCTAGACCCGTACAGCCAGGTTCACTTGCTGCCAATGGGCTGCCAAAGGAGACCAGGTGACTCCAGGAGTCAAGCCCTAGGTGCTGTGTGCAGGCGCACTGGTGTCTGTGTCCTGGGATGCATATGTCCCACTTGGGGAGCCCTGACTTGCGCAGCTGCGGCTCACCTGGAGCGGCTACCGGAGAAGGAGCTGTGGCGGGAGGAACGGCTAGAGTAGGAACTGTAGGATGAGGATCGCGACCGTGACCGCGAAGAGCCCGAGCCCGAGTAGGATGACGACCTGGACGATGACCTGCAGTAGGGATAGACATCATGTCCCCTCCTTGTTCATGGCTCAGGAAGCTCCATTTCCCTCTGCCCCAGAGTCTATGGCCTCACCTGGAGGAGTTGGAGGCTGAAGCAGATGAAGCCGAGGTTTTCCTGCGCCTCCGTGCCCGGCTAGGGGACACTGACACCCCGAGTTTCTTCTTGGGGGACTTAGACCGGCGCCACGGATCCTTCCACTCATCGGCACGTTTCACCTGGGGCCCCACAGAGGCGCCTTCCTTCTTTGGTGGCTCTGCTTGGCGGCTAGGAATAGACAGGATCTGGCTTAGAGGCTCCCAAGGCCCCATAGGGAGAGATGTTCAAGGCTCAGTGTCCAGATACCCTGGTACCCTGCACTTGACAATGCAGGGGAATACAAGGTAGAGGGGAACCAAGAGAGCCAGTGTCCTGCAAAGTCCCTGGGCACTGCCTGTACTTGGAACTTGCCACTATTCTCATCTGAGCAACAGGCTCCATCTTATTACACACATACACACCTACACATCCATGCACACACAACTACACTTGCACACACACTGGACAACCCCCTCCACATGCCTGCATGCGTGCATACACACATTCCACCCTCCAAAAAAGGATTGAAGAACTTCTCATTTATCATGCTTGCCAACAGAGCTCCAAGAACACACGTGCAACACAGAAGGCCTTTTGGAGCTTGGTGTGACAGGTGAAGATGCCTACTTCAGGGCAGTGTCCAGGCCAGTCACCCCGAACCCAATGTTGAGACAACAGTGAGATTGTATGAGGGGCTGCTTGGACCAAACTGCCATAGGGGTCAAGGGGGCACAAGCAGGGCAGAGTCAAGGCTCCAGGCTCCCGCCTCCAGACTGGTCTGGGGATAGTGGGATAGTGAGGGCATTGCTAGGCCCTGGCATCGGGCTCTCAGGCAGAGCCATCCTTGATTCTGGCATGGAGTCACAGTCCATCAACTCAAACAGGAGAAAAGAAAAGAATCTATTTGGGGCAGGTAGACCAGAAAACCAGTGCTACAGACCCACAACTGGAAGGAGGACGTGGATGGGCCCTGATACGTCCAGACCCAGGACTCCAACTGACTACAGATGGATCAGATATGGAATCATCAGCCATAACTGCACAGCCACAGGTCACCAAAGCTACAATGCTGTCACCAAAGACACCATAAACTGCAGTTCCAGACCAAGAGCAAAGGGGCCAGCTGGAGTGGGGGAAATGAGCTAAGAGCTGGCAGGAGGCTGGGCAGGCTGGGTAGCACAGTCCAGGTAGTCCACAGAGGGGCAGCAAAAGTGCATGTCTGTGTACCTGGGGGGCTGTGGAGAGCGAGGTTTGAGCTTGTCCTTGTCCTTATCACGCTGCTGCCGGTCTTTCTCATCTCGTCTGGCCCGCTCGCGCTCCCACTCCTCTTTCCGCCTCTGCCGATCCTTGTCCCTCTCGCGCTCCCGCTCCCGCTCTCGTTGTCGCCGTTCCCGTTCACGCTCTCGCTCCCGCTCCCGTTCGCGCTCCCGCTGCCGGGTGTCCCGCTCTCTTTCCCGCTCACGCTCCTTTGAGACAAGCAGCAGGGTTGGCCTCATGGGGAGAAGACAGAAACCACCCTAGGCGAGGAACTCTGGCGACTTGGCAGCTTCGGCAGAAACACCAGGGGACAGGCATGGGGCTCCCACTACCCCGGAGGTTCCCACTAGTTAGGAGGGGAGGCTATGTGTTCCTGTGACCCATGGTTCACCGGGACCCTGGAGCTGCAGCTGAAGGACTGAGCCATACCAAGGTGATTCCAGCATGCTCATCTTGAGGACCAACAAGTCTCTCTGAGAGACATGGGCCATGAGGTGATAGCACCTCCAGACTGCTCCAGGATGTCAAGCTTATGTCCCCCTGAAGTTACCCCAGATCCCCACTCACCCGGTAACTGTGGTATGGCTCTGCTTCTGTGTACTGCACCCGGAAGTTCTCATATTGGCCGCCCCGCCAGAACCGCTCCACCTCGTAGTCATAGTAGGGGTCGGCGTAGGGCTCTAGTCTGGAAGAGTGGGTGAGGGTGGTCAGAGCAGGGACAAACATGGAGGAGGAAGAGGAAACAGTTAGGACAAGAGCCAGGAGCTAGGACCCAGGACCTGTTCCAGCTGTCGATGAGGGGAAAAGGAAGCATTTCTGTCAACTTCATCTTAGGAAAGGACCAGCATGGCCGGGGGAGCAAAGAGTAGGATGGAGCACAGGTGGAGCATGAAGACGTGGGAAGGCTGTGAACAGCCCGAGATGGGGAAAGAGGGCTCAGACCCTTTCAGGGACACAGAGAAGATATGGAGGAAAGGGGAGTGAGGGGCCAAGAACTGGGGCAGGTTGGTAGGAGGGCCACCAATCAGTCCCTGTGGAAAGCCCCAACAGCCCTGGGTGCCCACGGGCCTCACACAGGGTCTCGGACATCCCTCGTAAGCCGGCATGTCCAGTCACGGAGAACCTCGTTCTCCTTGTCAAAGCCTCGCTCGTCCTCCCCAATGGTCACAGTTAGTCGCTTCTCCTCAAAGTCTGGCTCCTGTTCTTTCCGGATCGTGGCTTTTTTCAGGACCTGTAGAGGCCAGGTACAACCATGATAAACAGATAGGCTGGGCACCAGGGGGTGGGGTGGAGGGGACAGGCTCCTAATGCCCACAGTGGCCACTCACACAAGGCTTGGTAGAGGCAAGCATGAAGTGGGACAGAGGTGTGAGGAAGAGGTGAGGGTGAGGCAGAGGCAGGCTGGGGAAGACCTGGGGCTTCCATCTTTGTGCCATTAACTGACTTGGGACCCCAGAGGCCTGCTGCCACCAGCTCCTTTTGCCTTGGGCAAAGTATGAGCAGAGGTAGCAGGGAGGTGATGGTAGCCCTGGAAAAACTCAAGTTTTCCACCCACCTCCTCAGGGATCCCCCAGAACTCCATTACTCTGTTACCTCCTTGGCGTGCCGGAGTCCTCGCTCCCAGGCACTCTCGGTGGGAGGCTCTGGAGGAGGCGGTGGTAAGATCTCATCAAGCACTGGCCCACCCTGCAAGAAACAGAGTTTGAGGGAGCGGGAAGCACAGCAAGGTAGGCAACAGGCCCTGGGCACTCCCACTCCACCCACACAGTGCCTGGCAGTAGACAAACCCAGGGGTTGGTGGGCATCAGTGGGTGCGGTCCCAGGGGTGGAGCGCCATTGGGCGGGAAGGGCTCAGCCTTGCTGATGAGGGAGTAGTTGCCCTTGTCGTTGACGCCAGGGTGGATAAAGCGGCAGTTCATACCCCAGGTGCAGTTTCCTAGGGGGCAAAGATCAGAGGTCAGTGTAGGAGGCTCAGTGGCAGTAGCACCAGGCATGGCCCCTCCTGAGGTTCTGAGGATATTGGGGGGGCCTATGGGCTGCCTCAGGGGTCCCTAGTCTCCCGCTATCCCTTCCCAGGAGACCTGAAGGGGCTTCTGTGCTGGGAGGGTATCTGCAAGGAGGCAACCAAAGGGGACACAGTGGCCTCGGGCTGAGTTCTTCCCTTCCCACAAACTGCAGGAGAGGGGGCCACGCACACACACTCACTCACAAGAGCACTCACTCATGTGCACATACACTGGCAGCGGTGCCATGTGGGGGATGGGCCCAGGAAGCCCAGGCCTGAGTTTTGCTGGTCTGCAGACTCAGGTGGGGGTCATGGCAATTGCAAGGGACCCAGGGCCAGACTCTGCCCAGGGAGGCAGGCAGGGGTCTTCTTATTGGACAGCTCAAAAGTACCAGAGCTCAGGGTATGCCCAGGCACAGAGAAGGCTCTGGGCCTCTGTCTGGTCTCTGAGTCTCATACCAGGAGGCAAATGGCAACTGTGTGCCTGGAGTCATAGCCCTGAGTCCAGAGGCAATGCTCCCTGTCAGTCCATACTTCTGCTCAGGTTCAGGCAGCCAGAATGTAGCACATCAGCTGCAGAGCCCAAAGGCAGATCTGTACCCACACCCACACACAAACTTCCAGAATCTGGCCTGGCTAGAAAATGGAAGAGGCCCCGAAGTGACTGTTGTGAATCTGCTGTGCATAGCCTCAGCTCTCAAGGTTCTAGGGTGACATTTATCAACTCCCTGCACAGCAGAGTAGGTACTGACCCTCCTAGGAATACTTGCTGTCTTGCCCACCTTAGTGCCCGTAGGACTAAGTCCTGGGATCTGGCCGGGGTCACAGGGCTGCAGTCAGGCAGGAACCTGTTCCCTATCAGCTCAGGGGCAACCAAAGCACCATAGTGAGGCCAGAGCTGGAGAGGAGGACACTCTGGCGAGGCCAGGGCCCCAGCATAGCTCAGGACCCAGCAATTAGGCTCACCCCAAAAAGCTGTTGACAGGGTGTGGGGAAGAAAGATGTCTATGCTTCACCTTCCCCTTCCCCAGTGGAAAACACCATCAAGATTGCAGGGGCAGGAGAGGGAAAAAAAAAAAAAAATTGCTGAGGCAAGCCTAGAAGACCATGTTGTTGCACACACACAGTGAGAATATGCAAAGGACACACGACAGCAGAGATGAGAATTCAGGTCCCCACTTTAGCGTCCTGCAGTTTGGGACTGTACCTGGCACTGAGGCTGCTCAGTGGGCAGAGACCTTCCCCTTTTATTGTTTCTGGGCCACACCCAGCAACATTCAGCATTACTAGCTTTGCACTCAGAAATCACTCCTGTCGGTGCTTAGGGACCATATTAGATGACGAGGATCGAACCCGGGTCAGCCATGTTCGAGGCAAATGCCCTCCCTGCTGTGGTATCATTCTGGCCTCCACTTCCCTCATTTGGGGGCACACCCAGCAGGGTCAGAGGCAGCTTCCCCAGAACTCATGGGACATGAGGAGCCAGGATTTGAGCCACCAGATGCACCAATTCCATGATAAGTCTGAGCACAGAGAGCGCGGAGGAAGAACAGGCTTGTTTTTGAAGACTTCCCAGGAACTTTGGGTGGAGACAGCCCAGTCAGCTAAGGTAGGACAGGCAGACTACAAATGGGCAAGCAGAACAAAGTAATGGAAGTGTACCACACTGTGTCCATTTATATCCCTGAACCTTTGGCTACTAAAGCCAAAATGTGTTCAGATCAGAAGTGGCTATTCTGTATCTGGAGCCACACCTGGAGTGCTGGAGATGTCTCTGGGTTGTGGGTGGGGTCCTCTTCTGAGAGTACTCAGAGGACACCAAGGGGCCAGGACCAAGCCACTGTTTTCATCTCCTGCAGACCAAACACGTGCTGAACCCTGAGTATATCTCTGTCTTTAACGAGTGTCTTAGAAAAACTTAGGGGTAGACAGTGTGTGGGGGTGAGGGCACTTGCCTTGTGTAGCTACTACTCTGCTGCCAATCCCCAACACCATGTACACTCTGGAGCAGGAAGAGCCCCTGAGCACTGCTGGATGGGGCATACCGCCCCCAAACCCCAAAGCAGTCAGGGCTTGGGGTTGCCCAGCACGTGCCCTCCCTGAGGGGAAGAATGAGCCAGGTGAAAAGAGAGCCCCCCAGCCAATGCCAGGCCAGGGCAAGCCTGGCTCCCCTCCTCCGGTGCCTTGGCCCTCCAAGCCCTTCCCTGAGGCATTGGTTGCCTGGGAGGCCCTGGTGTGGAGGGCGTGCTGGTACCTTTGACCCGGCCTCTGAGTGGGACGGAATTTGGAATTGGTGGGAGAAAGGTGGACAACGGTGGCCCCACATCTGGAAGAGAAGTACAGGGACGCTTGTGAGCCTGTTGCGCTCCCACTGAGCTGCCGGCGGAGGCTTCCCGGGAACCAGGTGCACCCCCTCATCTGTCCCTGGGCCCCCAAGAGGGCTCGAGTTTCCCTGGACTCGCCATGGGCGGGAGCTGCCGTTCTCTGTGCTCCTGGCCCGCCCAGTTACCTTTCATGAAGAAGCGGCAGGTGGGGCGAGGCCTCACCTTCCTGTCGCTGGGGTCCTTCACTTCCCCCTCTTCCAGGTCGTCGTCCTGAAATGGAGGACGGGCTGAGGGTCGAGGTGGGGGCCCATCTCCCTGGTCTGCCTGCACCCTGGGCACCATGCGAGGCCAAGGACATAGCCAGAGCAGGCTTGGTCCCTTTGGGGTCCAAAAATGCTTCTTGGATTCTCAGGCATGTGAGGGGGGAAGGATGCTTGAGTCAGTGGAGGCTAATTGTGTTTGTCTTTGAACAAGGGGCTGGAAGGTGCGCAAAGCCTGAGCAGAGAGGCTCCACACAAGCACAGGACCCTAACCTGTCCCCAGGGCCCCACTAATACCCTGCCAACATCCTCCAGTTGTGCCTGAATCTCCTGCTAGGTGTGGAGTTCTCAGCCTCTTGTAGGCATCTCAGTGCCTGAGTTCAGACCCTTTTGGGGAGCAGCTGATGTGGAAGGTAGCATATTTCCACCCTTCAAGGCACCGACCCCAAGCTCCAGATGCCTCATAAGAAATAGAATGGACTGGGGCACTGACTGCCCTTTCAGAACATGCACAGAGATGAGCACAGGGGTGAGTCCCTCACAGGGTGGCAAGGGTTGCTGGAGCCTTGAACACCCCTCACTACTGCAGTCAACCTGGGCTGGCCCACAGCCGAGCAGCACAACCAGTGGCGCTCCAGAGGGTTCTGAGAAATGCCTGTTCCTGAAGGGCTGCGATGACATGAGGTTGGGAACAGAGAGGCTGCCACTGGGTGTGAGTGGTGGTGATGACCTGTATCCCCACGTCAGGCAACCTGGACTCCTCCCCGAGGAGAGAAAAGGATGCATGCAGTCTTGGGTCTGACCAAAGTCTCACCCCAATGGGTCCCACGTGTGCACATAGGAGGGTGCCCCATTTCGGAGCCAACCCTGGACTCCTCAACATCTGAATGCTGAAGCCTGTGAGCACACACCAGGCCCCAAGTCTGTCCAGAGAAGCAGAGCAAGGGAAGCAACCCCAGGGTTAACACATTCCCCACAATGGTGCAGACACGAAAGAACAGACCAGACCACCCCCTCTCCCAGGTAGGGAATCCGCTTCCCCCATAACCCTCACACTCACGTCGATCTCACCATCGTCGATCTCGCCGTCATCGTCCTCCTTCTTCTTCTCCTTGCTCACCTCCTCAGACTCCTGTTCTGAAGTGTCAGGAGCAGCGGCTTCCCCCTGCCCCCCCGCAGTGCTGTCGCCCTTTTCCTCGGTCTCTTCCTCCTGTCCTGTGGGCACTGGTTCCTCAGGCACCTCCTCATCATAGTCCAACTCGTGCTCGTCCAGCTCCCGGGTCACTGAGGAGGCCTCATCCCTCAGGTCACTGGTGTGGTCCTCCTCCCCGTGCGGGGGGCTCCCAGGAGCCCCAGTCAGCTCACGGGCCGCCTCCTCCTCCTCCTCCTCCTCCTCCTCCAGGTCAGAAGGCTGTCCCCCCACCCCGTCCGCATCCTGCTCAGACCC
>PVKC010033575.1:0-13927 GCA_004027635.1 Crocidura indochinensis | reverse complement strand
CATGACTTGGTTCAAACATAAGCATTAAACTGAGGGACTCTTTCACCAAATTCCCTATTAAACAGTTAACGAAGAGAAGAAAAGATAGAAAGGGGGGGGAATCAACACTATATAAGAAAATATTCAGCAAGAGTTATAGCTGTCAAAGAAAACACACATAAAATGCTGAAAAGACATATGTGTCCTTTTTATGCCTTTTGGAATAGTTGGGGGGGGGTGTTAACTCCAGGGCACCATTTTGGTCTGTGACTTAGGACTCTACAGTACTTAAGTTGAAAAAGGTAAATGTGGAATAATGATGATAGGGGGTGAGCGATAAAGAGAAAAATGATCTTTTGTAGGGGTGTGCGAAAGGGCAAACTAAAAAATGAACATTCTGCATACCTAAAGACATAATTCAATAATAGTAAGTACTATTAATGTATCCAGAGCCCCTTGCGGTTTTGAAAATATAGACTGGTAAGAGTGACTGCTTCAAGCTGGGAGACTGGAAGTTCAGGGCCCCTACCCAGACCCTCCCTAAGGAGTCAAGTGGGGAATAGGGGAAAGCCTAGGGTAACTTCAAGCTCTGCTAAGGAACCCACCTCACTGGCTTGCCCAGGCATATGACCCGGCTAAGCTCTGGAGATCTGGAGCAAGTCAGTAGAGGGATGCTGGGGTCTCCCAAGTCCCTCACCGCCCTCCCCCGGCCTGGTTAAGAAGACCTCTGGCATGGCAGAGGTCAGCCGAACCCCATGCAGCTAGAGACTCCCCAACCTCTTTGATTTAATGTCAAGATAAATTAAAATTTATATGAATAACAACATAAATTGCATTATACTGTATTAATTGCACGTGTCTTATTATAAGTTAGGACTTTCTGTGGATTAAAAAAATAAAATGTTAGTTGCCAAACATATCATTGGAAAGGATTATAATAGTATATTAATAAACTGAAACTACAAGATAGTATTAGTTTACAAAATGCATTTCTGGTTGAGTAAATTTTCTAAGCAGTTCTTAGGAGGCTTGGGTGCATCTCCCAGGGTTGTCAACAAGACCAGTGGTTAGGTGCAAGAGGCCAAGTCAATCATCCTTCTTGGTTGGGGAGTACACTCCAGGCTCACAGCCAGTGGTGCTAGACCACCTCCCAGAGTTGTGCCCAGCAATGCTACAAAGACCAAGCGGTGCCAGTTTGCAAACTGAACTCATCTCCTGCAAGACATTGATCCTCTATTATCCCCCAAAGTGGCAATTATAAAGTTCTGTTAAATAACTAGAATAAAGTCTATATTTTAATATAATGTTTATGGTTGTCAAGAAAACATTAATTGCAAGAGTTGCAGTTGGAAAATATTTTAAAAACTGTCACCAGTAAAAGCCCACCTTTTCTGAGCCCGAGCTTGAAATATTGCACATGCAATCCCAATAAGAATATGAGATATATTATCCTCAATACTATACTGGAATTTCAAGGGCATCTTATAATATGGATGTATTTCAAGACCAAACTATGGCAGTGCTTCCCAAAACCAAAGGTATGCAGAATCCAATTATATATGTAGTCAGAGGTCATGTCAATGTGTGACTAATCAAATGATCATCTTATATCTAAAAATAACATTTGGTTCTCCAGAAGAATATATGGTCTTTATAATCTTAACCATTTGATGTATTTATATACATATATGATACAGTCACAAAATATACTTATTATGTTTATTTGTGCATCTTCTGTGCCCCCAACCAGATTGTAAATCTCATCCAGACTGATCAGGCATGTTACAGAACCAGTGCTTAATCCACAATGTTCTGTAAATGAGAGTCAACATAAATTCTAGCTAGGATTGACAGTTTTATCAAAGACCTATTCTGTCCATCTCAAATCCACAATCATTACGGCAGTAATTATTCAACAGAGGCTGCAGAGACAAACAAATGTCATTTGACTCTGCTTTGCCTTGGGCTTGCTTCTTGTTCAGAGTCTCTGTCACCACAGTAAGTAGCAGTCAACCACAGGAAACTTCAATTCTCATGAGTGATCTACCCAAAAGGCCATGACCAAGGGCCATGACCACATTACATAATAGAAACAAGAACTAGTAGATAATTTCTTCTTTTCATCTTCAGAAAAGAAATTCTAAACCTCAGAAAGCTTATCCTAAGGTCCACTGGGATCCAGTTTCATTCATCCCATTGGTAGCTGGCTTGATTATACATTCCTATGTTTACTTTTCTTCTTGTTCAGGAAGAGACTATCTCTCCTTTATTAACTGCTCTAATGGATTACATTTCCAAATACATTGATTTTATATTAGCCTTTTTTCATACACCGCTTTAAGAGAAACCTCAGTAGAAGACATGGTAGCAAAGTGGAGTAGTGATTGTATCTGTCTTGCTTCTAGTAACAAAATATTTCTTAAGTCTTGACCTTAAATAGACTGAGACAGGATTTAGGTAGAAAAAGAAGTATTTGATAAAGTGATGCCAATGGTCACAGGAAAAGTATGGAGGCAAATAATAGTTATAAGTCAGTGCCTTTAGAGGAAATGAGTATAAAAATAACCACCAGATAGAGGTCTTCCAGCCACTCTTATACCTTAAGACTAGGAACTATGACCAAACCACAATTTTATAACTAGACCCACCATTGTATGAGCAAAATAACTGTATTAGTAATTTACAGGACAGAGTAATTGGTATTACAGAGATCAGGGGAAGTATTTATAAATGAATCATTGGAGGTCAGAGGAAAAGAACAGTGGGTAAGACACTTGCTTTACATGTAGCCAACCCAATTTTAGTTTGTAGCATCCCATATTATCCCCAGACACTACCAAGAGTGATTCCTGAGTTCAAAGTCATGAATAACCCTTGAGCAACGCAAGTATGCCTCAAGAATAAACAAAAATGAAGAATCATTGGTGTTTTGGACCAGGGAATTATTGGTATGTAACTATTCACATATGGGTTTGAATATGGTCATAACTATCTGAATTTTATTCTACTCTGTGATGGTTTTTAAATGCTTTGGTGTGACACTGACCTACTGCAATAAATGAGGCAAATTGCAAAAATACATGAACATGATAGTGAGAAAGGGATAAGACTTCAGAAGGTAAAGTGTTACAATGCTTTCATTTCAGGAAAACGGCAACCAAGCCCACCTGATCACGTTTACCTCAAAAGTTCACAGGTCTTTTCAATATAGCATTAAAAATGTCCTGACAATAAGCGTTGACACCTTTGAGAGATTCAGTTGTACCTTCTGAAGGCAATGTTGACAAAAAAAGAGATACCACAGTTGAATTAGACTTCATAATACCAATGAGGAAAACAGTGAGAATCATAAAGTGATAGAAAGCAATCAACAGTAGTTCTTAACCTTAGAGGTCAAATGGTCTTTGCCTTTGGAAGAACCTAGACACAGACATTGATAAAACTAAAAACCAATATTCTATTTTCTGGCTAGTGCAATATAAAATTCTTGATACGTATTCCTCTGTGCTTTGCGGTTTAAATTCTTTGGGGATTGTGTAATTTAGAAAAAGCCGACATATTATTATTACAATATTACAGCACATTATCATTAAATACATATTTTTCTGGTTTCTTGTTCCTGCCTCCTTACTTTTTGATTGAACCCACTTTACTTTTGATTATCCCAAAGGTTTAAGTGACATGCATTTTAGCTTTTAGATTAATAAGTTATTTACAGTACTCAAAACTGAGTTACAGTAAGCAGTTTAATTGTTTCTTTTAATGTATTCTTTTTGAAGTCTGTTTTTAGCACAGATTCATTTGCCAATTTATAATGTGAAAGTATGTGGAGAGATAGATTCAGTCTTAATGGCTCTTACTTAATTCTTCAAACTAAGAAGGAGCTGGATAAATGACTCACCACAAAAATGACTTTAGAACTGTTCTAAAGATATTTATCAGCTAAAGACTTATTAAAATATTATTCAGTTATTCTCAGTAAAATGCTTTCACAAAACACCTAATATGTGCTGCAAAATAATGCTAAAGTAAATATATCTTATCCAAATAACACTATTTATTGACTATAAGATGCTCCCAAGATATAAGTATGAGATTTAATTCTTGATAAGGGTTATAAGTTCCATATATTTGATGCAACAATAGTGCTAGACAGGTCATCTAAAAGTATATTAAAATTACCCTAAAAGTAAAAGTATATGATGAAAGGCTAGTATTCTGAAATTTGAACATTGTGTAAGGTTATCTTTAGTTCATCTACCTCTTTTCTATATTTTTTCAGCATCTGAAATAACTACTAGTATATGCCAAAAGTCCTAGTGTCTTTTCTATACTATTCAGCTTTCCAAGATACTGTCTTTGTAAAGTTTATAGAGTTGGTTTCCAGAACATTTGAAAATAGAGAGGGCTGTACTTTAGGTAAATTATGGGTATTGAATTTTGGTTATGGTATTTTACGTATTGAAATTTCAGATATTGCTTATTTTAGGGTTGCAAAGCATTTTATCCTCCATAATTTGTCAAATACAGTTTTATAACTTATAATATTTCTAAAATTACATCTCTCTGCAGCCTTTCTTTGATATAGGCAATTTAATTTTTTTCTGTTTACAATAACAGCTAATAGTAATTATTTAGTGACAAAATGTCGTTTTCCATTTAATAAAATTCTTGACTCGTCTATATATTTTCCAACATGTCTTTCTTAAGTAATGTTCTCTTATATAGAACATAGTCTTGGCAAGAAACTCTGTGCCTATTTGATTGTACTTGCACAAAATACAAGTAGTCACACTTCGTTATTTAAAGAAAATGTATCAAATAGTTGAATAACTGATCATAATACATTTATTTTTATTTAAAAATGCATCTAATAGTTGACATAAATGATAATACCTTTGTTTCAAGATAAGGGAAAGCAAAGTTATGCAATATTTCTATGCTTTTTATTATTGTTAGTTATTTTCATTATATTTATTTTAATTTTTATTAAATACTTTGAGTTCCATGATTGCAAACATTATTATGGTTGGATTTTAATTATAAAAAAGAACAACACCCTTTACCAGTGCAACATTCCCACCAACAATGCCCCCCCCAACTCTCTATTACCTATTACCCCACTCCTTGCCTATATTTGAGACAGGTATTCATTATTATCATTTATTATCACTTATTATCATTGTCATGATAGTGTCAGTATAGTTATTTCTCTAAATGGACTCACCACTGTTTGTGGTAAGCTTCATATTGTGGTCTGGTACTTCCTGCCCTCGTCACTATTGTCTTAGTATATTATTACTATAATATCCTTTATTTTCCAAAAACTAATAGATGGGTGCAGCATAATAGGCTCCATGTCCATTATGTATAGGAAAATTTCATGACTTCAATTCTCCTGAGAGCTGCATAGTATTTCATTAGGTAAACCTACCACAATACCTTTAGCCACTCAGCTGTTGCGGGCATCTGGGTTGTTTCCAGATCATAGCTATTCTACATAGTGCTGCAATGAATATAGGTGCAAGGAAGGAATTTTTGTATTGTGTTTTTGTGTTTCAGAGTATATTCCTAGGAGTAGTATAGCTGGATCAAAAAATTACCAATTTCTTGAGGAATCTTTATATTGTTTTCCATAATGGCTGGACTAGACAGAATTCCCACCAGCAGTGAATGGGAGTTCTTTTCTCCCCACATCCTTGTTGCCACATCTTGTCCTTTGTGATGTGTGCCAGTCTCTGTGGCAGGAGATAGTACCTCATTGTTGTTTTGATTTTCATCTCCATAATAATTAGTGATGTGGAGATTTTTTTCATGTGTCTTTTGGCTATTTGTCTTTCTTCTTTGAGAAATTGTATGGGCCCGGGAGATAGCATGGAGGTAAGGCGTTTGCCTTTCATGCAAAAGGTCATCGGTTAGAATCCCGGTGCCCCATATGGTCCCCTGTGCCTGCCAGGAGCAATTTCTGAGCATGGAGCCAGGAGTAACCCCTGAGCACTGCCGGGTGTGACCCCCCAAAAAAAATAAATAAATAAAATAAAAAAAAAGAAATTGTATGTTTCTTTTCTCCCAATTTTGATGGGATTAGACTTTTTTTTCTTGTTAATATCTGCCAGTTCCTTGTAAATCTTAGATGTTAGTCCCTTATCTAATGAGTATCGGGTAAATGGTTGCACCCATTCCATGAGTGACTTTTGTATCCTCATCATTATTTCCTTTGAGGTACAGAAATTTCTCATCTTAATATAGTCCCATCTGATTATCTCAGCTTCCAGTTGTTTGGACAGTTCTGTTTCCTCCTTGAAAATGTCCTTAATCTCAATATAATGTAGTGTTTTGCTTATGTATTCTTCTATATGCATTATAGTTCCAGGGCTGATATAAAGGTCTTTAATCAATTTGGATTTGACATTCGTGTATGTTGCTAAATGGAGGTATGAACTTGTTTTTTTAAATGTGGCTGACCAGGTGTCACAACACCACTTGGTGAAG
Source organism: Crocidura indochinensis (assembly GCA_004027635.1). NCBI lineage: Eukaryota > Metazoa > Chordata > Mammalia > Eulipotyphla > Soricidae > Crocidura > Crocidura indochinensis. Next base: position 7,456 of record PVKC010033575.1, on the reverse strand, counting down.
AGGCTTTCCTTGCTCCGTTTTGCCTTTTTTGCCTCTTTCCAGAGATTAATTGATTGTATGTCTGGGGAAAATTATCTGAAAAATCAAGATTATTCCACTAATCTGAAGATCTGTCTTTATTCTAATACCATGCTTTTTTAATGACTACTGCTTTGAAGTACAGTTAAAGTTGTCTTCATTTTCCTATGAATTGTTTTTGCTATTCGTGTGTGTTTATTGTTCCAAACGAATTTCAGGATTGTCTGATCCATTTCTTTTAAGAATATCATGAGTATCCTTAGAGAAATTATATTAAATCTGGACAATGATTTGGAGAGTATTGCCATTTAATTATGTTAATCCTCCCAATACATGAACAGGGCCTGATTCTCCATTTCCTTGTGTCCTCTTTTATTTCTTAAAGTAGTGTTTTGTAGTTTTCTTTGTGTAGGTCCTTCTTCTCTTCAGTTGACTCCAAGGTATTTGAGTTTGTGTGTCACTAATATGCATGGGATTGTTTTTTAATGTCCATTTGTTCTCTATCATTATTTGTAAGAATAATAAGGCCATTATTAATAAGATAAGAAGGCCATTGATTTTTGTATGTTAATTTTGTAGGCTGCCACTCTGCTCTATGAATCTATTGTTTCTAGAAGCTTTTTGATACAGTCATTTTTTTTTAGGTCACATGCGGCAGTGTTCAGGGGTTACTCCTGGCTCCTGGCAGACTAAGGAGACCATACGGGATGCTGGAATTCGAACCACCGACCTTCTGCATGCAAGGCAAACACCTTACCACCATGCTATCCCTCCGGCCTAACAGAAGCATTTTGACATGTTAAGAAAGCCAGTGCTTTCTGGCTACTGGTGTCTGTGGTTGTGGGTTGTGCCAAAAGGACAGAAAGGACATCACATTTCAGAAGGTACACTAAGAGCAAAGTCTGGAGTATTTAACATAGCCAAATATCAGGCCCCCTAAAAAAATAGTTGCAACAATTACTTATTCTAATCTTTCCTGTGTTCCCCTCTACATTTAAAAGACCTAAAGCCTAGATAGTTTAATAAGCTAGCCTTTGTTTCATTCTATAGGCACCCGAGTGCAGAGCCAAAAAAAATAACTGAGCTGCCAGGTGTGACCCCAAAAAACAAGATTCTTTTTTCAGTCTTTATTATATAACCTACTTCTTCCTGGGTGCATTTTTGCCATATTCTAGAAAACCTAAGCTGTTTTTGCCCAAGGGACTATCCCAACCTTGGGTTATTTTGTTAGGGAAAAAAATTTACACATCTTCCCCTTTGTTTTAATGTGAACTATTAGTTTTATTGATATGGTACATCTTCAGGGTAAATTTTCCAATGGTTTAAGAGGAGTTTTTCTCTTTTGTTGAGGAATGACACTCTTGTTAACTTTTGTTAAACAAAGGAGCCAAGGGGAAATACCTTCCTCTCAACCTCCTTGATGATATCATACATATTCTTTCTCTTGACTGCATTCATTTGAGTCCAGAATCTCATTTGATGGAATTCCCTAAAAATCTGTTTCTTGTGCATAAAGCAGGGTAAGTGAAAGTGAGAGACTTGATCTAGAAGACTTAGGAATGTACACAGATGGTGGTTGATTGAGAAATGTAGGTCAATGGATTTGTATCAAATCTTCGTTTGTGTGGAATAATTTTTTTTCAATACTGACAAGAGAGGGTGATGAAAAGTATTAGAAGCATCAAATTTTAGGGAAATAACTACACTAACAACTATTATGAAAATCATAATAAGTGAAAGATGTAGAATGACTGTCTCAAATACAGACAGGGTTTGTGGGAGAAGGGAGATAGGGGGCATTGGTGGTTGGAATGTTGCACTGGTGAAGGGGTGTTCTTTCTGTGACTGAAATCCAACTATAGTCATGTTTGTAATAATGGTGTTCAAATAAAGTATTATTAAATATATATAAAGAAAAAAGAAAAAGAAAATAAATTAAAATTAAAATTAATTAAGTATAAATTAATTAATAAAATAAAAATACAGGGACAAAAAACATTAAATTTTTAAGTATTTCCCATTTTAAAGTAGGGGATATTTTTTTGAAAATAAACTAAAATTATAGGTAAAACTTTGCTAGTTTTATCTAAAGGTGATAAAAACAAATAAGTAATTAAAATTAAAATAGATCATTGAAATAAATTATCAAAAATTATGCATATGTTAAAATATAACTACTCTGAAATATGTCAAGACATGAGTTTTATTTTTTTTCTGATTTGTCTATTTTCTAAAGCATATTGAATTGTTCCCTACAATATGTTCTCCACCTCCCAACCATGCAACCATGTGCATAGGAGCCTTGGGAATTATCTCAGACTCAGGGCTTTGTGCTTTACATGCATAGTATGGGAGTTCAGTTCCTGTCATCATTTGCTCCCTACACACCACCAGATGTGGCTCTGCTTCTCCTTCACACTTTTGAGATCAAGTAGCGCCATGTGCCAGGATGTAGCAGTACCACATTGCCTACCAAAGCCATGGGCCACCATTTATCCCAGTTGGCCAGGCATTACTAGAAATCTCTTCTAGGTCACCAAATACTGCTTTGTGAGCTTCCAATATTTCAAATAGGATACATGAGTGTAGTAAATAAGGCCTTATTATTGGCTTGGGTGGTGGATGGAGGCCTCTGTCTTTAGGCTCTGAACCATATGACTCCACAACCCCCATTAACCATCAGGATCTGGAAGTTCATGAGTGCGGCAGGTAGAAATCTCACTCACATGCAGGCTTCAGGAAGTAACAGCTTTATTCATCCTAGTCACTACATGTGTGGCCTATATAATAACCATTTAAGGAGCTAGCTCTGCATCTTAACTTTTATCAGCCATCTTTCCTCTCACCTTCAATCTGGCAAAGATCCAACCAGGCAAGAGCCAAAGACAAAAAGATATTTTCTCCTCTGGTTCAGAGCCCTTAAGTACCTTTCCAAGATCCCTCCCAGGAAATGGGCAGGGTCTGCAGGTAAAGTTACAGGTCATCTCCGGTTCCCAAGACCCCGCCCAGAAATGGGCGGGTCTCAGTTACCTGTATTCCAGGGTGGAGCTACACATGAGTAAAAATATATTCATTTTTAACTTAATGTTAATTAGAGACGAGCTTTTAGCATATGTTTGTCTTTTTAATGTTTATATCTACTTTTGCACTAAAAGTAGCCTTATTTTTTCAGCTGAAGCTTTTAACGGTCTTGCAAAAGAATTTTTTCTAGGATCAATTTATTCTCACTGTATCCTTCCTTGAGACAAAAATGTATCTACAGAAATCCCTGAAGTATGTAATTCATACATTACCTGAAAGAAAAGGGCTTCAAAAACTATCAATTATGTCCTGTATATTCTATTGGATTACACATTATATAATTTGTTAAAAATTGTTTATCAGAGATTTCCTCAATCTAAGGTGAATATTAAGCACAGAACTTGGTGCATAGACCTGACTAAAATTTTGTTTCCTTTTACATTTTTTATTACTGTAAACTGATAGCTAATAACTCTTGAAGGATGTCTGTATAGAAGCTTTACTTTGATGGATTTTTGTCCCACTGACTTGATTAAATAACATTTTTTATTTTTATAACTGACTGGGTCAAGGACTTGTGATCGGGATAGCATGATGACTAAGTCCCAAATGTGTCATGTGCCCTAGACTAGAGTAGAAGCCCATGCTAATAATAGAAACCAGTATAGAAAAAGAAAAGAGTGTCAAGTCATTATACAGAAAAATATAATCTACTTTATTAAAGTATAGATATTTTCATCAGATAAGAGAGATTCATTTGAGAAACAAATATGGGAAAGTCTCAATAAGAATCAATGTAGAATAAAATGAACTTTGAGTTTCTTGAAGTCATTTAAAATGATTTTCCCTTCCTATTTCATATTGGAATTTTGTTTACATTAAAGGGAAACATATGGTACAAAAGGTTTATTGTTTCTTTCTATAGCTTTCAATGAAGTGTCTTATATTACTTCTTCAGTTGTCTGTGTATGTAAGAGAGAGAAAAAGAGAGAGGGAAATAGATGTGTGTATTAGTGTGAAACTAAAGTTTTGAAAACGTGGGGAGTATGCATGATATTCATTCTCATAGATAATATGGCAATAGAGGGTTGTCATGCAAGATTGCCTTTAAGAAAACAAGTCCAGATTTAACAATATATTTAAGGACCAGAATGGTGCTTTACTTGTACATAACCTGGATTTGACTCTTGGCATTTCATCCAATACCCCTAACCAACTAGGAGTAATCCTGAGTGCAGATCCAAAAGTAATCCCTGAGCACTGTTGGGTGTGATCCTCCTAAAACAAAAAAAAAATAATTATATTTTAAGTGGTCTGACCTGTTCTTGTTTATTTTTGAAGTATAAGTTGAGGAAAGTGCAATATAAATACAATCAAACTTCCATATGTTTATGTGTGATCTTTGAACCAGGAATTATTTTTATGCTTTAGCCAGATAAAAATATCAAAATGAATTTTTCCAAATTTTTTATGTAAAATTATTTTCATTTCACCTTTCATTGAATCACACATATGTCTATGCTTTGTGGCTGTTTTTCTACCACAACAACAGAATTGTGTAGTTATTGTAAAGACTGTATGGATTGTAACGCCTAAAATATTTTTACTCTGGCCAGTAAAAAAATGTTTGCCATTCAGAAATCTTCTCATTTTGTAGTTGCATTTTCTCAAAATATGTATTCAGTCTTACCACATGAAAAAACAAAGTTTCAAGATGGGAGATAAAGTGAAACAGATTGCTGTATATCTAAGCTACGCACTAGTCTAGGACAGTAAACTGTATCCTCTTGAGTAATTTTCAAAATTATTCTAAGTAATATGTAACTCATTGTTATATTTTAATTCATGAAATTAGTTCAGAAAAATTATATAGCTTACATAATATTGGTTAATGGACACAAGGAAAAAAGAGACAAACTGTACCCTTTTCATTGTTGGTTCTTAAAAACTAGACATTTCAATATTTCTATTATTCTTGCATTCTGCTCTTAGTTCATCTGCTTGAAGAGCAGTACTCTAATCAAAGTCTAATTATGCAGGAAAAAACATGTCTATTAAAGTTAACCTGATTAGTATTTCAGAAAAACTAGCTAAGCTAAGATCATTTCTAATCTTTTTTTTTTTTTTTTTTTTTTTGGCTTTTGGCTTTTGGGTCACACCTGGTGGTGCTCAGGGGTTACTCCTGGTTCTATACTCAGAAATCGCTCCTAGCAGGCTCGGGGGACCATATGCGATGCCGAGATTCAAATCACCGTCTTTGTGAGATTCAAATCACCGTCTTTGTGCATGCAAGGTAAATGCCTTGCCTCCGTGCTCTCTCTCTCTCTGGCCCCTCTAATTTTCTTAACAAGTCTCATTCAGCCCTATCAATAAATATTAAACCTATTTGTATGCTAACAAATAGATAATTTCTCATGTTCCCATTATGTTTCTTCTTGCAGACTAGTTGTTGGATTTTGGTTTGAATTTGAGGGCTATGAGGCCTCTTGAGGAGAGTGTATGCATGGGCAGTGGCGAAATATAAAGAAACGAGACCACACAATGAACGTATGGGGAAACACGTCTGACAAATGTGTTCCAAATTTAATCTCCAAGCAAGGAGTTTTTAAGGGGTAAATGCAAGTTATGGGTATAAAGGAGATATCCGCATTGACAAAGGACAGGAGTTTTAGAAAACCACAATCATTAGCAGCAGGCCAATCCAACTGGCTAGGCAGCTTATGTGAAAGATCTATATGAGAAAAGTCCTTAGTTAGAAGGGAGAAAGACTGAATCTTTGGGAGCTAAACTTGCCTGAAAGGTTGAAACAGTCAGTCTAGGGGAAGTCACTTTTGAGTAAAAAGAGAGCCAGGCCAAAGAAATGTAACTTTTGTACCTGGCAAGTAGTTTTCATGACTCAGAGCTAAATTTCTGACCATGCTTTTTAATGTAAATAGGGTTGACAGGGAGAAGAAAAATGTTTTGGTTTGTTTGGTACTTGAAAATTCTCTGGGCAAAAAAGAATTTGATTGAGGCCATATTTTGGCCTATTAATATACAAGGGAGAAATAATTTTAGGTCAAATAATATGAAAGGAATATAATGTCAGATCATGACATAAATTTCAAAAATATCTATGGAATTTCCTCAACTATTCTCGCAGGAGTGAAACTTCCACAGCGAGCTTTTGATGAAATTCCGTGGGAATAGCACTTATCCACATCAGGAAATTCATCTGATGGGCCTATTAAATTGCCCCTGCAATGAATATATAGAAATTATTATCAATGACATAGACATTTTCTAATATTGCCATTTCTAGGTATGGCATTTAAATATTTTTTATTTTTATTGCTTTATCTTTTAGGGTGATAAATTCTAAATATGGTTTTGAATTAAGTCAAATTTGACTTAAAATTTGCTATTCTTAGATCCACTTAGTATTTTGCTTCCTTTTCCTCTCTACCGCCCAGTGGCATGCTGATTAATATATGTTTAAAAATGCACTCTCAATAGAGAAAGAATACTGATTAGTAGAATTTGCAGATTACCATGGTGTAAGTATTCCTAAAATGTCCCATTTCAAGCTGGCAGTATGCTGATTTGCAAAATTCTAAAAATTTAAACTTACTCTTTTGAGACAGTACAATTCAAAAATACTGAATGCTGTATCTATTATTTAAATATTTTATATTTCTCACACATCCCCCATCCACCTTCCTCTGTTTGAACTCTGTCCTGCAGTTAATATTTCATGTTCTTACTCAGCAATTTATCTGCTATATTTCCAATTTTTTCCTCTGACACTATCATTACTGACAAAGCAAGCTACAAAACTGACAAAATAAATAATTGATGCCATGGAACAGCATATGCCTCAAACGAACAGTTGTCAGGAACAGAGAAAAATAATGGTTCACAAATAGCAATGATTTTTCATGTGCCTGTTACTCATCATTTATCATTAGTGAAATCCACATCAAGAAGACAATGAGATATCATCTACCAGTGAGAATGTCACATATCAAAATTAATAGGAACAATCTGTTGGCAGGGATATAATAAAAAAGAAGCCCCCACCCACTGCTAGTAGAAATGTTGTCTGGTTCAACCCCTTTGAAAAACAGTATGAAGAGTTTTCAATAAAATCAGAACCAAGCTGCCATATAACACAGCAATTTCACTTTTTGATATCTATCCTGAGAGCAGAAAAAGATTCATTTCAAAGATTTCACTTGAAAGATTCATTTAAAATATTTCATTTGAAAGATTTCATTTAAAAAGATTCATTTTATTTGCACACCATTGCTTATTGCAGCACTCAGTAAAATAGCTAAGATTTGCAAACAACCTAGTTGTCTAGGAACTTATGAGTAGTTCATGAAGGTGTGGTGATTTTATGTTTATGCATAATAGACTACTACACAGCCATAAGAAA
>PVKC010033574.1:0-13930 GCA_004027635.1 Crocidura indochinensis | reverse complement strand
TTCTGTCTGTTTTTTTCCCTCAAATTCTTGTAAACTTTGAAACTACTTGTTGGCATTTTTAGAAAGTTTCCCCATTTGGGCTTGTCTAATCTTTTCTCATTAGTTTTGGTTTAGGATACAAAGGAACTAAGTTGACACATTATTTGGTGATTCTATAATATTAAAATTATTATATTAGGGGTCAGAGAGATAGCATGCATCCAACCACCATGGACAGATCTGGTTCTATTCCTGGCATCCCAAATGGTCTCGCGAGCATGCCAGGAGTGATTTCTGAGCACAAAACCAGGAGTGACCTCTGAGCATCAATGGTATGGCCCAAAAACAAATCAATCAATCAATAAATTGCTTTTAAAAAAATGAAAACTAAAAAACATATTATATTAACCTGGTTTACCTGGATGAGGCTAAGATACATTATAAAAGTACCCTTTTCCTATATGTGATTTAGATCATTAACAGAGTACAGTCCTCTTTCAAGATGAAGGAAAATAAGTCATTTTGCCTAGAAGAGGAGAATTTATTAAGAATTGATTAAGTTTTATACTTGTAAGCTATCATATACTTGTTGTATATTTTAATTATAATCTGCTTTATTTACAAATATTTCCAAATCAAAGTGAGGATATTAACACTGATATTTTTCTAGTATTGTTGACTTTCTTTTTGGAAAATTATTTAAATTCTGTTAAAATTTTAATAATAAACATAAATAGATTTTATAACTAAAATGTTAATGTTTATATTTATCACTATAGTCAGAAAATGGATGAGATTACTATAATGGATTTGTGTAAAATTTTTTGCAATGTTGTGTGAGAATAGGATGTCATGCTCTAATTTATTAAATATCTTTCATATAGACCTGAGATATGTTTTGGCTACCGCTGAGGTTGTCTATAGTTGACCCCTTGGCCTATTCTACATGAATGCACTGATTCACTATTTGTTTGATTATTTGGTTCTGCTCTTATTAAGGGTACCCAAGAGTGGTGGGAATGGTAACTGGTGTGTTTTCACAATGTGTCCTTAAGTGCTGAAAATACAGTTATCATTTTATGCCTACCGTACAATCTATATTTAATATATAGCTGTCTTTCCGGAAACTGTTTAATTTCTTGAAGGGGTTTCCAAATGTATGCTCTTTAATTAAAGGGTCTCTTCCATCTCTTATCATTTTTGGATGGATTGGTAACAGGTAAGAATTTCTTCTCTTTTATTTTATTTATTAATTTATTCATTTATTTTTGTTTTTTGGGTCACACTCAGCAATGCTTAGGGGTTACTCCTGGCTTTACACTCAGAAATCACTCCTGGCAGGCTCGCTGAACTATTTGGGGTACCAGATTTGAACCACTATCCTTCTGCATGCAAGACAAACGCTTTACCTCCATGCTATCTCTCCGGCCCCTATTGTTTTTATTTTATGATGATTTCAGGGATAGACATTCCATGAACAAATTTTTTCATTTACCTTTAGGAATTTACCTATGTGAAATGCTAGTTTCAAAAAAGTCACTGGGGATTCAGTAAATTATATCAAATAATTAAAAAAAATCTTTTGTCTATATTGTAAATTTTAACTAATAAATTTAATATCATTGCAGGATCATATTATTCATATTTCCTGAATGTTGGAGGTAAAATTTCTTCTATGTTCAATATTAAAGCAAAATAATCACTACTCATTTTATGGTAGTCATCACGAGTCACAGCACTAGTACATGAAAAATATTAATAGAATTATATTAGGAACTTCAGAAACAAGAAGATCAACATGATTTCAATATATATTCCAAAAAATATCTCATTGTGAGCCTCAAATTGACTGCTATCTTTTTTTATAAAAGATATTTGAAATTAACCGAATCATTTCAATTGACTATAAATGAGAAAGAACAGTGGGTGAAATAAGAGAAAGGTAAATAAAAAGAGACAGGGAGAAAGAATAGGGAGAGAGAAAAATGAAAGTTAAGTGGAATGAAAGGCAAGAAAATAGAAGGAATAAATTTAATCTGATTAAAGATTAAATTATTATTAAAGACAAATGTATAAATTTTGAATCAACAAATATATGACCTATGAATTTTGTAACATATAGTTTAGTAAAACTATTTTTGTTGTAGTGCAGGAGGCTTATAAAAATATTTATAGGCCCAGCACAATAAATAACCAATATTGCTATGTCTATTCTAGCTTCTGGAGAACTAAAGCTTGTTTTTTATTATGCATTCTTCATGCATTTTATTCATCATGGTTTTCGTTCCCTCAATTTTTGTTGCTAATCTCCAGTTATGATCAAGAGAAAAAGAAAGAAAAAAGAGAAAGATGAAAGTTACATACTATATCGTTTACTTTTTAATATAACAGTAGAAGAATATAATGCCATTTTCTACTTAAAAAGTTGTCAGATTTTATTCAGAGATCTTATATTTTATTAGGGAATAAAATTATTGTACTTAATTAAGATATTCTTTGAAGGGGAGGGAAAAAAGATATTCTTTGATTTGTGATGCTTAGAATTTCTAAAAATTGGACTTTTTACGGCATTTTTTGTTTATCGTGGGGTCACAAGTACTGGCATAGGGCAGGGCATGTAATATTAGGGATTGAATAAGGCTTTGCATTTGCCTGAGACCTGCTCAAGCCATGCTAGCCATTTCCTGGATCCTCTCATATAGAATTTTTACCAGATACTATTTTTGGTCCAAATTCTAATGCAATTTTGATTTAAATGTTTCATTTCTAGGTAAATATTAAAAGAGAAAATATAAACTGGTTATGCCACTTAACTATAAATACATATATTTGTTATAAAGAAAATGTATATGGAGAAATTACAGAAGGTAAAAAAACAATAAAAAATATCAACCTCGTTTAAAACCAGAATATTCCAATGTAAAATGTTGCTCTGCTGTTGCTTTAATAAAGGAGATGTTATTTTTTTTAGTATTCAGGGTTGGCAAGCAAGTGAGGAAATGGGCTCTGATTAACTGTAGGCAGGAATAGTAAATAACTTTAGGTATCTGGAAGGATAATTTAGTTAAACCTATCAAAATTTTGAAAATGTACATATATTTTAGTGTAGCAATTCTACTTCTAGATAGATGTACTCGGTGTTTACAGAAAAAGTTTATTGCAAAGCACTTATAATTAAATCAAAGCATAAAGAGGACTAAACTAAATGCCAGAATAAGATATTATTTTATAAATTATATGTTATATTATGAACTTTTCTGCAGACATTAAAATGTAAAAGTATATAAAATTTAGGTATGATATATCATTATATAAAATAGTAAGTTATTTACTATCCTACCACATTATTAAAATATAGGTGGTATAACTATGTATATATATTCAAAAAGATTATTTAGCAAATATTATCTGTAGTTTTTACTAGTTGGTGACATTGTAGATTACTTTTAATGAATGATTATTTTAGTTGTGGGCTTTATAATTTTCAGTTTCCAGTTTTTCTACAATTAAAATACTTTTGTAATCAAGTAAACTATATGTAATATTTTTAAATCTTCAACCTTTCCTTCATACACAAGAGCACATGTATCCTCTGCCAACTTTACTGATTTATATTTATATATTTGAACTTCTATATTAATTTTATTAAGATGAACACATAAGTGATTTGGAACATTGTGAAGACAGAACTATTAAGGAATCATAGATTGTCTTCACGAAATACAATTTTTGAACGTAAGAGGATGCATAAAATTTGATTCTACAGCTTAATGAATTTATGATATTTCATATGTGGTTAATCCAAGGAGCACATTCGTTTTTTTGTGGGGTTCGTAGTTCTCAGAGATTACTCTTGGCTCTATATTCAGAGTTCATTCCTGTTAGGTCTCTGGAGACCATATGGTGAGCCTGGAATCAAACCCAGATCATTCACATGTGAGGTAAGCAGCTTAATTCTTGTAATATCTTTCTAGTCCCTAGTCATAGAAGATTTTAAACTCCTAGATTACAATATGTGGTTTGCCTCTCAACATGTTGACTCACCAACTGGTTGAAAATGTTTATTATGACTCAAGACAATAACATAATTGCAATATGATATTTTTGGTCAGAATTCATAGAATTTTCGATTGGAAGGTGAGATTGAAATTTTCCTTTATGAAAAGGAGGCTAATTAGGGAAACCTAATTAGAAACTGACTATGTTTAAATCCAGCTTTTGGGGGATATCAACTTCATAGTGTCTTGTTTCTGTGGCAAGAGCTCAGAGAACAATTGTGAAAGATTCAAAGGGGAGAGGGGGCTTCAGAAAACACATAGCAATGAGCTCGAAAGTGGTTCATATTTTCTTATTTACAGTTTTATATTTATACTGTTGTATGAACATATCATAAGAATCTCTTAGTAATTTGGTAAATGAACATATCATAAGAATCTCTTAGTAATTTGGTAAGCTTGATCTTTCAGCACAGTTACACTTTTATATATCTAATTCTGTATCTGCTTTAGTATACCCTAAAATAAGTTATCATTTTCATTTTAAATTGTTAAATTATTTTATTTTAATTACACACATGGCTTCTCCCCGGCGGTTAGTACGGAGAGTGCAGAGTGTGTGCTCCGGGCCTGGAACACACATTTCTTATTAAAAAAATTAAAAACAAAAACAAAAAAACCCTCAAAAGCTTAATTGCACACATGTGTTGATCAATCAGAATGATTTGAATCAAAATGGATTTTATAAAAACAGAACATACTTGTACTTCAGGAATTTTTTATATTTGTTTCAGGAAATAGTTCCCAGATTTCATTTCCAGCTCATGTTGCTGATGTGGTTAGGGCAGATCTTGGTGTTAATCTATACTTCTCAGGTTCTTCGATATTTCTTTTCTTTTACACTTTTAAGGTTATTTTTATTAGTTAAATAAGCATGATTTGCAAAGTTAATGATAGTTTTTAAGGAATATGATATTTTCAAAAATAAAAATATCAAGCAATATATACTCAAACTCAGAAAATGGAAAAGCTTTTGGATACTAGGTATAAGAGAAAGCATATCTCCAATAGAGAGGAATTTACCATAGGTCTAAGTTAAGTATGGCTCATTTATGTTTGTTGTTGTCGTTGTTGTTACTTATCAGAGTATTCGAGAATTCCTTAGAGATGTTTCTAAAGCAAGGGCCATTTATGTTGCTAAGATAAAATCTTGCATTTTCAGGGTGGTGATGGTGGTGCGGCTATTTGTTTTAGACCTTTTAGGTTATATATTTTACACATGCCTAGGTGTTATCTGCATTATCTATCTATTTGTCTCCTGTGAAGTGACGATCTGGGACATCATTTATCTGATTCGGGAAACTGTACATTTTCTCATTCTGTGAAAGATACCGGAAATTTGCAGGAGTGTTTAGTATGCATGGTAGAGACAGCTAAAATGAAGCTACATGCAGCATCTGACAAGGGAAAACAGGTTTCTTTTTTGATTCTGGGAAAAATAATATTAAACCTGCAGTTAATTTGCTCTTTCCATAATATGGATCTGTTTTAGGTGATCTTTTTTTTTTAAGTGAAGGAAGCAAGATACATTACTACGCATATAAGTTTTGCTTAAGGTCTATTCCTCGGAGTGTGTATTTAAGACTTATTCCTGCTAGTGAGTATTTAAGGCTTACTTCTGTTAGTTCTCATGTGGAGGGATTCTGTAGAGTAGTGGATAAGAACTGTGTGCTAAATACATTGCATATTAAATAATTTTACATATTTACTTAAGAATGCTCATTCAAATATGCAATGAAGAAATGCTGGATTAATAAGTATTAGTTAACTACTCAAATAATCTAAGTTGTTAGTGATTAGTCTAGTGTAGACTAAATTGGCTTTCAATCTTGCAAACTTTTTCTCACATTACTCAGGCTTGAATATTTTTTAAAAAAAGGAGTTTCACAATAACTGCACTTCAAAAGAATGACTTTGACAGTGAAGCTAGTTGAGAGTTCAAATAATGTGAATCTACACAAATCTGGAAACCATAAATAAATCTGGATACATGATTCTCTGTGCTCTACATATTCAGGAACTAGTTTGAAGATTCCTTAGGATTAGTCACTGTAGGCCATCTTATTGTTCCACTTGAGCCCAGTCTTTAAAAACATTACAGGATTTCAGGACAAAATGCTAGCATTTTCAGTGTTTACTTATAAAATAAGCACTACGTATTGACCTGAGTGTATAGCAAAAAGATCTTTCCAAAATCTCATAGAAAAGGAACTAAACAATTAAAATAACAGATATTATGCATCTAAACTCAAATTAAAATTCATTTTAACAACTGTGTATGTACAAGTCCTCAGTTCATTACTCTTCCTACAGTTTCATTACTCTGCAGAGCCGGATGGAATTTGCATTTCCCCAGGCTGTGCTTCTCTAAGTGACTGACCAGCAGCGAGGCTGCTTGTGGACTCAAAACATTAATGGCCACACACCAATTAGCAGCAGAAGGAAGCAATTTTTACAATGCATGTAAATTAAGTACACTATCAGCAGGCCTTTTCTTTTTAGCTAAATGCCTTCCACAAGAAAAAAAAAATACATTCTGGAAAACCTCTCTTCTCTTTACAACAACATCAAAAATAAACTAACAATAACATAAGACAAAATTACAATTTATCATTTTGTTTCAGGTGGGTAAAGAAAGGGTGATTTCCCCCAACTCACAGACCTCTATTAAGGATTCAGAGCTCTATCTTCACGCTATATTACTTATATTTATTTCCTGTGAGTTTAGAGAAGCAAGAATTAGAAATGGATGGCATTCTTGACTGCTCAAAAAAAAAAAAAATCAACTCCTCCTTTAACTTTACACACTACCTACACCTCCACATGATGCATGTGACCCAGCCATCAGAAATCTTCAAAGCTTGGCAAACCCATAAACAAGGAGGCAGGAAAGTCACACAGGTTGGAAGGAAAAAAAAGTCAGCAGGATCAAATAAATAATAGAGACCCCAGGGACCAAATGATTCCAGTGGGGAGATTAGGAAGAGAACGGGCTTTAAAGACCATTTTGTTTTCTATGAAATATTGACAGCTTTCAGCCATAATAAAAAGAACCCAGCCCACAATAAAAGACAGTAAGCTAGTCAGCCTCTGAAAAGGATATTGTCACTCTAAAAAAAAATATGCCCTACATTCCCCAAATCAAAAACTCATCTGTACTTCGGCTGTCATTCCCATAGAGAAAGCATTCCAAAGCTTTGACCTCTGTGAGCATCAAGAGAGCAAGCATGCAAATTAGCACTGGCCCTCAGGCCCTTGACGGTATTTCAATCATACCAAGTGCAATGTTAAGAGAACCTGCAAAGTTTTAGAGGTGATTTGAAATATACCTAATTTTTTTCTGAAGCCATTATTGAGGACGCCATGCAAAATATTGCATATAATTTCTACACTTGGACAAGAGAAATTACAGGCTTTCTATTTTCTCTTCCATTCTGATACTAATGTCCAGCTTTATTAATCCTCCTTGTCTTGATTAGACTTTCCTCCCCCACTATTTACAGCATCCAGTATTCTAGATTTAGCAAAAATTGGAAGAATGTTTTTAAAGAATTTTGGGTCAGAGAAGTTCCTTAGCTCTCTAGCCTAAATTGTTCTACATCTTACACACCTTAGTCATTTGGAGCTGTGAAAACAATACAAGAGAATTATTTGGAATATTATTTGAAAAAGTAAGCCCAAACTTAAAACATACATTAGATATACCAAAGACCAAAGTTCATTCTCTAACGTTAAGTCTTTACCAGTATATTTTAATAGCTTTTGGTGGCATTGATATTTCTCCATGTGTAAAACCTTACATTAAAGTTTAATCCTTATGCCAGATAAAAGGAAGAAATAATAGTTAACATTTCTGAGTTGCAGTGAATGACTCTCCGCTACTCTGTGTTACCATAACAAATGAAAACTATACATATATGAACCATTTTATAAAGCATGTTAAGTGGAATATAAGCAAGACACGCATTGCCAAAGCACCAATCCTTGGAAACACTAGAGATTACAAATCCTATTTTTTTCCTCTTTCCCGATCCTCACCCCCAAAAGCAATTTGAAGGAAGAAGCCTCCTTCAAAAGTAATTGAAATAGTGTAGCAGGAACTTCGATAGAAATCATACAGCACATGAAGAAAAATATCAAACACTGTTCATTAACGTACCCCAAAGCTTTGAGAAACAGTGATTTGAGGATTAGAAAAATATCATCAATTACAATAACTAGAATGTCTTCTAATCTGAAATAGGTTGTTATAGTCAATATTGTACTTGAAAACTGAGATTCTTAACTTGCTGTAAATAGAAAGTTTATCTAAAAAGAATTTGAAGTGTTTGTGAACTCCAGGAGTTTTTGTCTTGTGAAATTTTTATTTCCCACCCTTTTGCTACATTGCTTAATAGTGAAGATGTTGAGTAGCACTGCTGTTATGGCAGAAATAGGGCACCATTTAGCTACTTTGCATTAACATTTATTGTTCAAATACTTTCAATAAGTTTTATTCTTTTAATTGTATGTATGTGTTTACTGTTGAGACAGCAGTACAGTATAATATTAACCACATTTAAGTAGTGTGTTATTTTAAATCATCTCTATAAAATTAATAACATTTATCATTGAAAGTCCATTTCTATTGATTATGTTTAAAGGCTTAGATTAATTGATAAATTACTCTTCTTAGATATTACATTGCAAAAGCAGGGTAGGGATAGAATAAATGTGTAGGAGTGACTACCAGCATCAATGACATACCACGTTTCTATGAAATTTTGCGTCCTATTTCTTTTCTGTTTTTCCTCAGTAAGCTAAAAAATTATGCCCTCTTCTCAAAAATGTCATAGAAAATTTCTACTCTTTCCTTTTATATTTTGTTTAGTAAGAATTTACTTCACCATCCATTCATGATCTATCTTTATGTCAAGATTCTGCAGCAGTACTAGGACAGAAAATTCCAGTCTCTCTCTGCCTATCCATATATAATATTTTTATTTGACATTAAAGGGCTTTAATTCCCTCAAGTACCTCTTTGACACCAGACTTTAAAAAAAAATTCTCTTGAGTTAGAATTTTCTTCCTTTAGTAGCTATTCTTGGTAACAATTCTTCCTAAAAGATATTTTAGATATAACTAAAATTCATTGAATCTTTTTATACCTTGGGTTGACCTATTAATGCCAATCTTTTCCTCTTTTTAGGTTCACGTTGTCTGTATGCTTAGGGGATATGAGATCATTGCACCAAAAGTTTAATGCTTATCTTGCATGGTGTAGTCAGTTACACTATGCTTTCTTTTTTTAATACTACCATCACAGATAACATCATGAAAATGTTGAGCAATGCCATAAAGCAACCTGCTCAGTGGACATGTAATTATAAATGAAAATGACATTATAAATTTAATTTAAGCTTGTCTTTAATTATATAAATGAGTATATTTAATTTCATAATACATTAAGCATCTAAAAGAAAAAACAGGTTTCTGGTATATGTGTGTTAATTTGGAGAGAAACATTTGAATGAGAGGCTGATGAAGAGTAAATTGGTTTAATTATTTTAAAATAATAAAGGTGAGTCAAACAAAATATGATCCACTTATTCCCAGGTGAAGCCAAACCTTTTAATTTAAAAAATATGTTTTATTAAACTTACATTATTTCTGCATGTCATCTAAATACTAAATCACAATATCAGCTTTATTACCAAAAGTTATTTTCTATACATTCTTTACTCTCTGTCATAATCACAATCAAATTTCAAAATGACATGCTTATATTTTTATTTGTATTAAGGAGATAAATATATAATTGTATCATTTGTACATTTGTATTGTTGTATTTTTCTTCCCTTCTACGCACATCTGCTTTATTCTCTTCCAAACTTGGTTCAATTTAATGGAATATTTGACATCTTATTCTTATTTTTAAACAAGATATTTATTATGTATTAATATTATTGTTTGGTTGGGGGGGAACCACACCAGCTATGTTCATATTGCCTCTCCACTAAGGAAAAAATCTTGGTACAATCAGGGTACCAGGGCACATGGAGCCAACCTTAATCAGCCTCGTGTAATGCAAACACTTTAACTCCTCTTTATAGCTCTAACCCAAATTATTATCCTTTGTTAAACAAAAATAAAAATATCCATTAGTGATGTTACTAATAAAAAGCTCTTATTGTATTACATCTGATTCATTTTGTATCTGATTTTTATGTAATGTTCTTTCCTAATTATTAAAAAAAAACATATATTATGGGTCAGGAGCTTTCTCTAGGCATACTAACCTGGATTTGATTTTCAGAAACTACTATGATCTTCTATGCACTCCAAGGAGTTATCTCTGAGCAAAGAGTCAGGAGTAAGTCCTGACCACTGTCAGTGTGGCCCCAAATAATGAAAATGCATTTTATGTATAGATATAACAAATTATGCATATTTGGAGCCAGAGAGATAGCATGGAGGTAGGGCATTTGCCTTGCATGCATAAGGACGATCATTCAAATCCTGGCATCCCATATGGTCTCCCAAGTCTGCCAGGGGTGATTTATGAGCATGGAGCCAGAAGTAACTCATGAGAGCTGTTGGGTGTGACCCAAAACCCCCCAAAAATGTATACCTATAATAATTAGAGTGAAATTATAGTGATTAATATACTTGCTTTGCCTGCAACAGAGCCATTTTGATTCCCTGAACACAAAGCCAGGAATAAAAAATGATTGATTTCTACTAGATGACCCACAATTATTTTTGATCACAGAAAAATATATTCTTTTTGAGAAATATACAAAATCTAAATTACGTGAGATGTTCTACATATATGCATCCAGAATCCCAAATGTGTGCTATTTTTCTTCCCAAAAGTATATATTTAAAGAAGTATTAAAAACAGTAAGAATTAGTTATTTTGAAGGTATTTATATACTCTACTATAAAATTTATATAGAATGACAAATATCCAAGCATAGTTGGTGCAATATTGAAGAGGTTACCAGATGTGTTGGTACTCATATCTTCAAGGATTACAATAAAGCTACAATAATCAAAATATTGGTAAATTAGTGAAACAATGAGTTAAAACATCTTATGACATGGGTTTAAGATCTAATAATATATAGTCAGTAATAGTTCAAAAACAAAGTAGTTACAACACTATTTTTATAAATGAGAGGACAGAAGAATTCAATGAATTATTTTGTAATGAATACATGTGAATGGCTCAATGATAGTAAAAATGAAACTAATAGCTTTTATCAAGTCAAACAATTAAAATCACATTAAGACATCATCTCACATAACTGATAATAACGAGTGGAAATAGCACTGGGAAGAATAAAGATAAACAGAAATTCTTGTATTATTGTTGGGTTGGTAGAGCCTAACCAGATTTTCATAAAAATTTAAAAATGAAAGTCAGAGTGGAAGTACAATGAGTATGGTATATGCCTTGCATGAACCCAATCCATATTAAGTCCCAAAACCCCATCATTTTCTCTTGTCCTACCAAGAATGACCATTGAGCACAGTCAGGAATAAATAAAACCTGAGAATCACCAGGTGTAACCCCAAAACAGATATTAAAAATCTAAAATTCTCTAACTGTCCCAATCTTTACTGTGCCTAAGTAAAAAAAAAAGCATAAATTAAATTTTAAAAAAATTTGTAATTGTTGTTCCTTTTTTTAAATTTCCTTTTCTTTGCCTTTTCCCCCCTAGGCTTTGATTCGTCTTTATTTCAGAACCATGGTTAGTGTTTGGTTGTTGTCTTTATTGCTGTGGTGCTTTTCACGATTTTTGTTTGTTTGTTTGTTTGTTTTTGTTTTGTTTTGGGGGTTGATTTTTTAAATATTATTTTTCCTTCCTTTTATCCCTTTTTTTCTTAAATTGATATTTATAGACTCTAGAAGGACTCCTCCCGTTTTTTGCTTGTTTGAATTTTTGCCCCCCCCTTTTTTATTTTTACCTTCAAAAGAACCACATAACTTGAGCCATCTTTTCCTGTCTCACAAATTGAGGAGCACCAAGACCACAGTCATAGGAAAATTGAGTAGAAATAAAAAATGATCAGACTTGAACACCAAATCCAAAGACAACTACAACAGAATAGATACCCAGTCTACAACAGGCTAGACATAGAAGGAACCACTTTTACTAGCAGCCTGAGGGCAAAGGAGGGGCCATATGGGGTGCATGCTGGGAAAGGGGTGGAGAGAGAACAACATTGATTGTGGGAATGCCCCTGATTCAATGTCACTATTTACCTGAAATGCTACTGTGAAATATTTGTAATTCACTTTGGTCAAAATAAAAATTATTAAGAAGAAAAAAATCCCTAAATTTTATAATATCATATAATCCAGTAATGCCATCTTGGATTTCTATCTGAAGATTATCGTAATACTAATTTTGAAAGATGTGTTTAATGTGTTGATAATTCCTCTGAGGTTCAATATTGTGGATGGATTTGCTTATATTCTTTACCTATGAATATGTATGGATCATTGTATATGGATCTGACTATTGTCAATAACAGAAAAATCATAATAGTCAAATCTTGAAATTGATTTGTTATTTTTTTTCTTCCAATTTTATTGAGATATCATGATTACAGTACTTTTTCTGTCTCCCAATTCACAAGACCAGGCAAAGAGCCTGGGTTGAGGTATATATGGGGTGCATTTACTCTTTCTCCTCTTTTTATACAGTCAGTGAAAAGAACACAGCCTGTGGTAAGAATTGGGAGGCCTTATCTTTTATTTTCTGTTTTTTTTATTTTTTAAATATATATATATATATATATATATACATATATAAAGAATCCTTCAACATTCCCATAACCAATATCCCAAGTATCCTTCCTTCCAAGTGTACTTCCTTGGGGAGTACTTTTAATTATAAAATTTAATACATAGGGGCTGGAGCAATACTGAGAAGTAGGGAGATTGCCTTGCACTCAGCTGATCCTGGGTGGACCTGGGGTGGATCCCTAGTGTTCCATATGGTCCCCCAAAGCCAGGAGTGATTTCTGAGCAGATAGCCAGGAGTAACTCCTGAGCATCACTGGTGTGGACAAACAACCAAAAAAATTTAATGCATACAATGTTCTAACAAAACCTATACCAATAGTAATAGAGTATTAGTTTCTCTCCTTTAATTCACCAAGATCCTATTCAATTGGCACCACAAGGTCGCCTTGGTTAGTTAAATTCTATGGCCAATTCTCATGTTCAAGGACCAGGTAACTTTAATCTTGTTGTTCCCTTACTGTTTCTTTATATACTATATGTGAGAGAAATATTTTTCTACTAATTCCTTTTTCTGATTGACTTCAGTCAAAAAATTGTGGTACATACTTTCTTACATATTTAAATATATCTACACACAATAAAATATTACACAGATTTAACAAAAGATTAAATGCAAGTGCCAATGTGTTATTGGACTGAAATGTTATAATTAATGAAAATTTCTATGGGGATATTACTGAAAACAATATTTATATTTATGAACATTTGCATATTAATAGAATACTCAACTATAAAATATAGTATCATTTGTGTCTCTTTGCAGAGATATTATAGAGAATGTAATACTAAGCCTAAGATGGGGAGATAAACTTACAGAATTGATATTATAAAGAACTGTTATTTGAAAAATACAAGGCATTTTTAATATTAAACTAAAAATCATTTTTTGTGAAATGAACAGAAAAATGAGTAGACATTTTTCAAAGAACATGGAATGCAAATAAGTGTATTAAATATTTTCTATTATATTTAATTACAAATTTAAAATTAAAATAATAGTGAGATAACATTTTACCTATTATAAATGCCAAAATATCAAAAAATCATAATAGCAAATACCATAGAGTTTGTGTGTACCAGTAACTGTCAGTGCAGTTAA
>PVKC010033573.1:0-13934 GCA_004027635.1 Crocidura indochinensis | reverse complement strand
GTCTTAGGGGAGAAGTTGCCATGTCCCCAGGCAACATATGTCCTTTGTTCCAAGTTGGCATTCCAGTGGTTTCTCCTACCTACCCCCCTGAGGCTTTCCACCTGGGTGTGTCCTGTTGCTAGGGTGGGTGCCATGTCTTTGATATTCCTCACCTGGCCTCCCTTCCTGCTGAAGTTGGGTTGGGGGTTGAGGGGTGTGGTGGTGGGGGGGATCTGCTTCTCTGGGCCTGCTGTAGCCCCAGGTCTTCAATCCCTTATCCGGGTTTTAGTGCATCTCCAGACTTCATTGTCTTGGGTGTCCCTTCCCTGCCTATTTGCTTCCAAACCTAGCAGAGAAGTTTTAGTAGCTGGATAGGTTGAATCCTGCAGGTTCAGAAAGGCTTGAGCTCTCCTGCCCACCACCACCTTGCTCCCTCATGGGAACTTTGGAGTTCCTTCACTCCTGGAATACTTTGGGCCCCTATGGAATGCTGAGGATCCAGCTGGGTTGACTTTGTCAAGTGCAAACTCACTGCTCCTGTGCTGATAATCCCACACCTTGATGGGGGAAGGGGCAGTTGCCTTTTTGGGTGTTGGTCTCTTGATTTTGTTCTTGACAAGGTAAGGTTTGACTCCTGGCTTCTGTACTCAGGAATCACTCCCGGTGACCTCCAGGGACCCTATAGGATGCAGACATTGAGTCCACGGTGCCTACTTGTATGGCTAAAGCCCTCCCCACTGTACTATCACTCTGGACCCAGATCTCAGATATGCCCAGATGTGGAGAGCTGATATTTCTGAGCATGGTGCCAGCTCCAAGGAATCAGTGCCTTTGCAGGGACACTGGCAGAGCCCAGGTTCAATTATGCTGGTCAGGATCAAGCAAAGCAGGACCCATGGGAGTTCCGAGGCATCAGGAAGAGCTGGGGCACTGTCCATGTTCACCTGGGCCCTGAGATAACCTTTGTCCTCCGGAGTGTGCATCCTGCTCATGTCCCCGCTGGCCTGGCAGGAGGGCAGCAGATGTTGAGTCCCTATGGCATAGCTAAGCAGAAAGGGCAGAGGACTAACTGCACAGGGCTCTGGTTTGCTGGGCTCCTGCCCAGAGTCAGCTGTCCTGGGCCCCGCGGGGCTATACTAGGTACCAATGCTCCTGCCCCTCTTCCTGGCCTGATCCCAATCCACTTGAGTTTCCAGGAGAGGAAGAAGCCTCTGGCCATATCTTCCTGTGGGTCTATGTTGGTTCCTGGTCCTGCAGCCTGGTCTGGATATTTCTGGCCCCAGGGCAGGCACTTCCTGTCAGGGCAGGGGTGTGTGCTCATCTCTGGTGCTCAAAACTGTGACTTTCTTGCAGGACTTCCTCCAAAGGACCTTGCTGCTGCTCTTCAGGAATAATCCAGGAGGGAGATGAGGCAGAACCTTCTGACATCCTGTCCCCAGGTAGGGACAAGTGTGAAGTCAAAGCAGGAAGGGAGGCTTGGGGGACCGGGGTGGAATGGGGACAGGAGTGCTTAGCCCCTAGGTGCAGTGGGTTCCAGGGACATTGCAGGAAAGAAGTGTGGGCCAGGATGTGGCCACAGGCTTGGGGCAGCTTACTTTGCTGTTTGGATCCACATTTGTGTTTGTTAATTTCTAGTATTTTTATGAAAAGAAAATTATTTGACCACACTTGTAGTGCTTAGGGGTTACTCCTGCTCTGCACTCAGAAGTTAATCCTCATAGGCTCTAGGAACCAAGGATCAATTCCAGGGATCAATTCCGTGTTGGCTATGTACAAGGCAAATGCTTTCATACTATGTTGTGTGTGGTGGTGATGGGGGGGTGGTGGATTTGAGAGCCACATGCTGTGTTGCTCAGCCCTTTATTGGTGTCATGTCTCAGAACTCATGGTGTGAGAATATCCAAGGATGAGCTGGTAGGACCCTGATGTGAGTGAGGAATGAGACCTTGATCTCGGAATTTCTGCCATACATCATCATTCCTGCCTCGCCTGGGGAAAAGCTCTTTTATTTATTTCTAGTTTTGGGGCACCACACTCAACATGGCATTTTCCTAGCACTCAGGTGTACCTCTTGCTGGGCTCATGGAACCGCATGAAGAGTCAGGAATTCAATTTGGGGCAGCCTAGTTCACTGCAAATGCTATCCACATTGTCTTATCACTCTAGCACAAAGTTCTTTTACATTTTGCTGTTGCCCCCAGATACCAGGCCTGTGCCTATGGCCATGGCTGATTCCTGTCTTCACTCAGGACTCTCCTTATGGGTCTGGGACTCTTCCCCTGGGGTCCATAACACTGGACTCTGTGCAGAATTTTCTGCCTTAATGGAAAAAACACTACAGTTTGCTTGGCTATGAGTTTATTTCCCAGTATGATTTTGTTTGGTTTAGTTTTGGTTTTTGTGCTATGTTATCTATGATTATTTTGTTTTGTCCTGGATCGGCAGCTTGCAAGGCAAATGCCGCTGTACTATCTCCCGGCCCTGATTATTTTGTTTTGTATTGTATTTAGTGCCACCTAGGCACAGCTTAAGTTTTATTCTGCGCTATGAGCTCAGGGGTCCCTCCTTAGGATATCGGGGGATTCTAAGCTTTTCCCTGGAATTGGTCCCTGCTCCTGTCCTGTACTAAACATGCAGTTTAGCTCTTTTTCCTTCACTCTGCAGAGTCTCACCTTCCTGAAGCCGCATTTCTCCTCAGTAAACTAGTTGCACTGTCAAGTCTTCTATTCTGCAGTTACATGGCCTTGTGGCTCTAAGAGGGAAATTGAGCAAAGGATTCTGATTCAAGAAATTCTGATTCCAGAGGCATAAGGGTTGGGAATCCTGTCGCTTGCTGTGCTTCAAGAGGGATTTGTTTGGGAGTGTGAGTGGGGGACCTTGAAGGCTTATTCAGACAATGAAAGCTTTAAGTCACTCACTAGACCCTGAATTTTCCTACATTCTCTAGTACCATGACTTTTGGGGAATGGATTGGGTGTGGGGATCTCTCCCGACTTCCCGTCCTGCAGGATAAGTTCTGGAGACCCTCACAAAAGTTATTTCACAGTTCACGAAGGGAACTCCGACCTGTAATGAGAAGAGGGCCTGGGAAATAATGAGGCTCAGGACGTCAATCCGATCGAGAGCCCAATCTTTATTAAGGGGAGACGGCTTTATATACCAAAGTCAAACAAAGAGAGACAGGGAGAGGGGCACACAGGGAATATCTGTAACTTCTCACAGGAACATCATGTTTTCTCAAGATTAACAAGTTGACACATCACAAGGCTGGTATTCGTAAATTATGAGGCCCAGATTGTCTTACGGAGCAATACAGCACAAGATCTAATCGCATCTTATGGCTACCAGCCTTTATTCCCAAGGGAACTTTCTGCCAGCCCCCATCCCTCTGGGAACATTGATGCCTGGTGGGTGACTCCCCTATCTTTATAGTGTTACATTTCTTTTAGGCCCAGGGACAAATGGCCGCAATCTGCAATTTGCTTAGCTTGCTATCCATACGGATTGTCACGTAGCTGACTTTGGCTCAGGATGTCAGAGACTCCATTTTGATTTTATAAAGAGAGAAAGAGGGCTTTTATATTTAATTTCCATGGTCTCCAACAATTGGGTTGGTATATTTTAGCATTTTAAGCCACACCAGAGTTGATTTTTCAGTTCCTCTGGCTCTGTGCTCAGGTGTTAACTCTAGGCAGTGCTCAGTGGACTGAGTGTTGCTGAGATTGATCCTGGGGTGTCAATCTCCTCCAAGAACATTCTAGAATAGTAATCTGGTTTCCTAGTTGATATCAGGGGTCATTTCCAAGGGAACAAAATCAATGTATTTCCTTCCGTGGGAAGTGGGGTGAGGCCCTGAGTCCTTGAACCTGGGGGTCTCATCCTTATCACTGGGCCCAGGATGCAGAGAGGTGCATGCAGCATGCCCAGGTTGCATACTGACTTCAGCATATGTGTTCTGGCTCAGGATGCTGTGACCTTCCCCGACGTGGCTGTGGACTTCTCCCCGGAGGAGTGGCTGTGCCTGGATGCCTCACAGAGGAAGCTCTACAGAGATGTGATGCTGGAGACTTACCAGCACCTGCTGGCCATAGGTGAGAGCCGTCCTAGACCACCTGTGTGGGCCACATCTGAGGGTGGATTCTGAGAATAGGACAGGGATCTGGGTTCAACTAGGAGTGATTCTGCCCCAAGTACAATCCCTGTGATTGTTCTAACTTCCGAGTTCCTAACTTTATTGCTTAAATTAGTCCAACTTGATATTTTTCAATGTCATTTCACAGTCCTGAGAGGCAGCATATCTCTGTATGAGGTGTTTATCCCTTGGCTCCACATCTGGCCCTTCTTTAGACATTCTTTTTTTTTTTTTTTGGTTTTTGGGCCACACCCGGCAACGCTCAGGGGTTACTCCTGGCTATTCGCTCAGAAGTCGCTCCTGGCAGGCACGGGGGACCATATGGGGAACTGGGGGATCGAACCGTGGTCTGTCCTAGGTTAGCGCAGGCACCTTATCTCCAGCGCCACCGCCCGGCCCCTTCTTTAGACATTCTTGAGCCTTACCATCCTTGGCAGTGCTTGAATTTACTCCTTGCTCTGTTCTCAATGCTCAGTCCTGGTGTGGCTCAGAAAACTGCAGAGGATATTGATATCAGACACACCTTAGTCAAGTGCAAGGCCAACGCTGTACAATTGCTCCCCAACTATATTATCTGGCCCCTCAACTAGACTCTTTCATTTAAACCTGATCTTGGGGCCAGAGCAATAGCACAACAAGTAGGGCCTTGCATGCCACTGACCCAGGTTTGATCCCTGGCATTCCATTTGGCTCCCTGATTCCACCAAGAGTAATTTCTGAGCACAGAAATTTCTGAGGAGTAATTTTTGAGCTACTCAGGAGTGACCCTGAGCGTCACTGGGTGTTTCACATCTCAATAAAAAGTAAAAATAAATCTGGTCTCACCTGTGTGATAACTAGCATGCATATGGAGAACAGATATTCTGTCCTTCATCTGCTCCATCATTCAGCTGCTTTCATTAGGGCCCTAAAATCATACTCTGAGGTGCTGTCCTCTTTCCTGTCTCTAACCCATGAATCATCTCTCAGGGTCAGGGCAGTGCAGAGTGAAGCCTGCACTGATCTCCTGGTTGGAAGGAGGAGCCCTGGGGAGGCTACAGAGAGGCATGTTTGTAGGTGACTGTGGGACGAGCACCCTGGGCAGGTGTGAAATCTCATGGGCACATGTGAAATGTGGGTGCTGGACCTGAGGTGTCATGTATGTGGGGTCTCTCACACATATATTCATTGCCTTTGGTACTGAGTCTCAGTATGATTTACAATTTTGCTGTCTTGACTTTGCTCTCTCGGTGGGTAACTTAAATACTTAGGACACCTTAGGGTTCTGTAGGGAACTTCGAGTTCCCCATCTGTGGGCAAGTAGAACAGGTGTTGATATTTTGAGCTTTTACTCCCTGTCTACTACGCTTGCCATTTTCTTTGGCTTATTAGTGGGTTTTTGAGATTTCCAATCTCTCTCTCTCTCTCTCTCTCTCTCTCTCTCTCTCTCTCTCTCTCTCTCTCTCTCTCTCTCTCCCTCCCTTTTTTTTTGAGGTCCAATTAGTGGTGTTCAGGGCTTTTTCTTGGCTTTCTCTTGGCTCCGTGCTACAGGAATCAATCCTGGCTAGCTTGGGGGACCATTTCTGAAGCTGGGGATCGAAGCAGGGTCTATCACTTAGAAGGTAAATGCCCTCCCTGCCGAAATATGGCTCTGGACAAATTTTGAGGTTAAGACGTTGTATTTTGTTTTTGTTCTCGGACCTAGCAGGCATGCTATGTTTTGGGCCTTACCTATGGGCTGTACCAAGCAGGCATGCTATGGGTTCCATAGTCAGGAATTACTCCTGGCAGTGTTTGTGGGATGAAATAGAGGGAATTGAACTTAGACATCCACATGCAAGGTGAACCCCTTCCCTGATTTCTAGCCCAGTTAGAAATAATTTTTGTCAATATATTTAAACCATTGATGAGTAGACCACCACATAGCTAATGTGGATTTTGCCAAGCTCCTCACGGCAATCCTCTCAACCTATCTTCTTTTGATTGTAAGCTGATTTAGTACTTGAAAAAAAACATATATTCACTCCACCTATGTTGCCACATTCAGCCAGGATTCATTCAACTAATTCTTTTTTTTGTTTGTTTTTGTTTTTGTTTTTGGGTCACACCCAGCAGTGCTCAGGGGTTACTCCTGGCTCCGTGCTCAGAAATTGCTCCTGGCAGGCACGGGGGACCATATGTGGCACCGGGATTCAAACCAATGACCTTTTGCATGAAAGGCAAACGCCTTACCTCCATGCTATCTCCCGGGCCCCTCATTCAACTAATTCTTACATTGCATATTTGGTTTGATTTTAGAATGCAGATCGGAAGAAGTTCAGGATTTGACATTTCAGCAATTAGCTTTTGGAATAGGATCTCCAAATAAGCGTGAGATGGTAAGATTTGCAAGTTCCAATCAATATTATTATTGTGGTGGTGGAATAGCTCAATATTGAAAGCTTATAGAATTTGTAAAGTGGGGCCCTGGGTTCTAACCCTGTCACCCCATGTATGGTTTCTGTACTGCTGGAAGGATCCAGAGCCCAATGCTGGGAGATGACACCTATTCTCTCCTGAGTGTTAAAGTAACTTAAATAAGTTTTCCAACATAAAGAAATTTATATTTTCCCCCCTCAAAGAGAAGCTGTGATTTGTGGTGAAAGGCGGGGGGGAAAAACAAAAACAAATACTGTGCTTTTTATTTGATAAAATGTAAGCTCAAGTTGTTTAAACTTGCTCATTTCTCAGCTGGATCAATATTCCAGTAGAACTCTTGCTGTATGTTGGGATGACATACTGGGTGTCTCCCTACTATCATATGAGGGCCCCAAGTCTCACAAAACTACCTTGCAGAGCACACGGCCATGAGTAAACCCTGAGTATCACCTGGTGAGGACCCTTCAAGAGTTAATGAAATCAAATGTATAAGGAAAAAAAGCTCACTGAAGTCTGAGAGGAATATGCTTATATATAGTGAGATACTTTTTTCACCTTTTGGGGGGCATCGCATTGTGACATTTGGAGGTTCTTCCAGGTTCTGCATTTAGGAAACACTCCTGGTTTGCTCAGGGACCATATGTGATGCCTGGGATTAAACCTCAGTTCGCAGTGTGCAAGACAAATGCCTTCTCCCACTATTTATTTGCTCCCTTCCTACTCACATGCTTTTGTTTGGTTTTGTTTTTGAGCCACACCCAGCAGTGCTCAGGTTTAAACCTGGTGGTTGGAGCAATATCACAACTGGTAAGGTGCTTGCCTTGCTTGTGGCCAACTTGGATTTGATCCCCAGCATCCTATATGGTCCCACAAACATTCCAGGAGCAATTTCTAAGTGAAGACTCAGAAGTAACCCTGAACATACCCTGACACTGTTGGGTATGGCCCAAGAACCATTTAAAAAAAAAAAAAATTACTCCTGGCAGTCTTTGGGTCCATATAGAATGCCTGGGATTGAACCCAGGTTGGCAGTTTGCAAGGCAAATGCCCACCTGCTGTGCTGTCTGTTGCTTCAGCCAATCTACTCACAGACTCTAACAGCAAATACGTTAGTTCCTTTCCATTGTGTGAAGATTTTTCCTGGCCTTCACACAGCATTCACAGGCTCTATACTAGGCTCTAACCAAACACCATGGATTTGTTTTATGTTCAGTTGAAACTTGTGCTTCTGCTTCAATTTCTGTAGAAGAATAGATTTCCTTTCGTGTCCATTCATTAACTTGATGAAATAACGACATTCTCCCAACTCAGTACTTTGCACATTTGTAAAATTTCCTCATTCTACCAGTTAAAAAAAACAGACAAAAATCCATTTTATTGTTGCATGGAAATTCGATTCCTGGAACAATGCCCAATGCAGGGGTGACATGAGAATTAAGAAAAGAAAGTAATGGGCCAGAGATAACTGGGTGGGGATGGCATTTGCGTAGTACAGGGCCAACCCAGTTTTGATATCCAGTGTCCCATATGGGCCCCAAAACTGCTGGGTGTAATTGCTGAGTGTGGAGCCAAGAGTAACTCCTTAGCACTGCTGGGCATGACCAGAACACTTAAAAAAATGAAAGAAGGCATACATAAGAGAAAAAAGCCTGGGTGAGGGAACTCACAGCCCTATGGACTGAGACCTGACTGTTTTCAAAGTACAATATTTATTGTTAAACCCAGTCAACACAGAGAAGAAAATGAACACAGAAAAGATTTGCCAGGGGCCAGAGTGATAGCACAGCAGGAAGGCATTTGTCTTGCATTCAGCCAACACAGTATAGAGCCCGGTTTGAATCCTGGCATCCCATATGGTCTCCTGAGCCTGCCAGGAGCCTCTTTCAAGTGCAGAGCCAAGAGTATCCTGAGCACTGCCGGGTGTGACCCCAAAAAACAAAACAAACAAACAAACAAAAGAACAGATTTGCCAATCTAGTGATATATTGGTCTAAGTTTTTTTCCTATTAACGGGGAATGTGGCAGCTACTGCAAAAGTGTAGGAAATATTTTGTGGAAGGGGCAGATGCCAGGCTCAACACAATCCCCCATAGATACGGGTTTTAAGAACTTATAAGTAGTAGTTTTGGTCCATTTATGGCCCTTTTCTGCCTCTGCTCTGACTGTTGCCTAACTAAGGCATTTCTTTTGGTTGATGTCTGCCTATCTCCACACATCCAGACTTGGAGAATTGTGTTTCTGTGATTGAAATCACACATACAGGGCTGAATTTTAAAATGGAGACTGTCAAAGGAGAGAGAAGTGATTGGACTAACACTCTGATGTTCCACAGGGAAGCAGCCATTCCCGGTGGGATGGGAGTGATCCTGTGCTATTGGACATAGTCAGGAGGAAGCCGTCCTCCACGCACCCGAATGGCAGTGAGGACTTGGGGGACATCAGATCTGGAAGAACTCAGAGTGAAGAAAGAGTCCTTGCTCTGGAGCCACCATCCACTGGACTCATCAGCCCTGAGTCTGCTATGAACAGTCCCAGGACTCAGATCTCTGTGGTGGGGCCACCCCAGAATGAGCGAGCAGCAGTGTTTGCTCTGAGGCCCTCACGGCGACAAGCTTCTAAGCACATTCCCTATGGAGTACAGCCACTCAAATGTAAGCAGTGTGGGAGGGCCTTGCCATGTGCTCAGCACTGCAATGTACCTTTGAAAACTCCCAGTGCACGGAATTCCTCTGACTGTCAGCTTGGTGGACATACCCCTAGTAAACTGTCACACCCAAGTGAACCTAAGAAAGTCCGGATATTAAAAAAACGTTATGCATGTCAGGAGTGTGGGAAGGCCTTCACTCGATCCTCACACCTTACTAGGCACATGAATATTCATAGTGGAGTGAAGCCATATACATGTGAAGAGTGTGGGAAGGCTTTCACTCGCTATTCAGGTCTTACTTTCCACTTAAATATTCATGCTGGAGAGAAGCCCTATGTATGTACAGAATGTGGGAAGGCCTTCAGTTATTCATCAAGTCTTTTTGTGCACTGCAATGTTCATAGTGAAAAGAAATCTTATGCATGCAAGCCATGTGGGAAGGCCTTCAAATTTTCCTCAGACCTTAGTCAACATAGGAAAATTCATAGAGGAGAGAAGCCTTATGCACGTAAGAGAGGAGAGAATCTTTATGCATGTAAGGAGTGTGGAAAGGCCTACACGGTTGCCTCAAGTCTTTCTAGACATCAGAAAACACATAGTGGAGAGAGACCTTATATATGTAAGGAATGTGGGAAGTCCTTCACTCGAGGTTCAATCCTTTCTGTGCATGAGAAAATTCATAAAAGAGAGAAGTCTTAATCATGTCAGTAGTGTGAGAAGATTTACACTGCCCCTTCAAGCCTTTGTAAACATAAGGAAATTCATTCTTTAGAGACACATGAGGTGCATAACGAGTACGGGAAGGTCTTTACATCAGTTCAAAATTGTAAAATATGAAAATTATATCTGGAGGGTCTGAGTGATCATACAACATGGTTGGCATTGACCTTGTACACTATTGGCTTAGGTTTGGTCCCTCACATACCAGAGGGTCACCCAAACCTAGCAGGAGGGACTCCTGCCAAGCCAAGAGTGATCTCTGAGCATCACAGGGAGGCCCAAACATAGAAAGAAATATTTTATTTTATTTTATATTTTGTTTTTGGGTTACACCCGGCAGTGCTCAGGGGTTACTCCTGGCTCCATGCTCAGAAATTGCTCCTGGCAAGCACGGGGGACCATATGGGGTACCGGGATTCGAACTGATGACCTTTTGCATGAAAGGCAAACGCCTTACCTCCATGCTATCTCCCGGGCCCCAGAAAGAAATATTTTAAACTGGAGAGAATCCTGACACTTGTAGGGAATGTGGGAAGGCCTTGTTTACTTCTGAATGCTTTCTCTGCATGATAAAATGCATATTTAGAGCCAGAGCAATAGCACAGTGAACAGGATGTTTGCCTTGCCAGCAGTCAAACAACCCAGGTTCAATCCCTGGTACCCCTTCAACCTGCTAGGAGTCATTTCTGAGCACCATTGGGTGTGACAGCAGAAAAGCATACTTGAGAAACAAAGTGAGGTAGGATGATATGAGATTTCATACTGGAAAAGACATGGTGATTGAATGTCTTTAAGTTCCTTCATAACTTTCTCAGCATAGGAAAAACCATACTTGTTAGAAACCTTATAAATAAAGGTTTAAACCTAATGTATAAGGTTTAAAAGGCTTTTGGGAAAGCCTTCACTTCCTCAAACTATATTAGACATAGCACAATTATACAGCAAAAAAGCTATATATATAGTTATATATATATATAATGAAAGAAGGCCCTGACTTCATCCTCAACTCTTATGGAAAGGAAAATTCATACTAGAGAGACATGTAAGAAGTGTGAGAATAACAGCTCAATATTGCACCCCACATTATGCTTGCCTGGATCTCTGGCCCCCACCCCTGCTGATTGAAGAATGTAGCCTGTGACAAAGGCAGGATGTTAACCAACCACACCAACCTCTTAGAAAAATAGGACATACCTAAATATGTAGAAGCTATACTGCTTTCTTTAAAATTTAATGAGCTTGGCTATCATTGTCTTTAAAAATAGTTTGTGTTTTTTTTAATTTATTTTTAAATCTTTATTTATTGATTCATTGATTGATTGGTTTTTGGTCCATACTCAGCAGCACACGGGGGTTACTCCTGGCTCTGCACTCAAAATTCGACCCTGGCAGACTGGGGGACCATATGGGATGCTGGAAATCGAACCAGATCCCTCCCTGTCGGCCACACACAAGGCAAATGCCCTTCTGCTGTGCTGTCTCACTGACCCCTAACATTGTCTTCTATGGAATTACCCGTTTGGTCAAGCCTAGCCCCTCATCTCTTTACCCTATATAAACCCTTGCTGTACTCAATAAAGACTGAACTTCCTTGACAGAACCCTGTGTCTGAGTGTCCTAAGTCTGACCCACTGAGCGCAGGCATTTGCAGAGGGGATCCCCACAACCACAGTTCAGTCCTCAAGCTTTACTATGAGAAATTCATGCTGGTGGGGTCAGAGCTAGATTCCAGTTGGTAGGTGTTTGCCTTTCAAATAACCAATGGGCTTTGATGGCAGCATACCTTACGGTCCCCCGTGCACCACCAGGAGTGATTCCTGAGAATGGAGTCAAGGGTAACTCCTGGTGCGTGCAATTGCCAGGTGTGGACGAAAATATACTGAAGAAACCTTAGTGAGCATGTAAGGAATGTAGGGGAGGCTTTGCTCATTGTTCAGACTTTAGTAGTCATGAGGGAATTCATAGTGGTGTGAAGTCCCACACATGTTCAGAATGGGGTGGGGGAAACCTTTCTTGCTCAACACTCACTGCTCCCAGGAGAATTCTGGAGACCCTGGGGGTGTCATGGGTGTGGGAAGCTTTCATTGCAATTTCATCCCTACTATGGCTCCCTGATAGCAACTCTGGATTTACATATGGAGGGCAGGGGCAGCAAAAATCAAACTCTGGAAGCACTGGTGCTGGCTTTATTGAGAAAGTTCCATGGCCTCAAGGGTCTGGCAGCATGATTGTTGTCCGGGCTGCAGTCGTGCCAGTCTCCCAGCCTTGAAATTCCTCTGTCTGAGGAAAAGTTCAGCCTGTTCTAATCCTTTCATGGATTTGAAAATGAAGACTGTCAAAGACGAGAGAAGTGATTGAACTAACAGAGGAGTGCAACCCCCGGGGGGGATCCCCGACCCTTGGGGGGGTGTAGATGAGGGTCGCTAGTAATACTCGTGGGTCTTCTCGAGCCGAGTCGATCTTTCCTAGAATAAACTTCAAGAGGTTAAAAAGAACTGCTCAGGACAACTTTTGTTGATCAAGAGTGTTTATTAGCCAGCAAGGGCCAGCTTTTATAGGTAAAGCAGATCAGAGGGCAGTACAAGCACGTCAATAAATTTTAACTTTAAGGTATATCAAATAAGGCAAAGGCAATACTGTATTTCTCCACCAATCACATCATTCAAATATCGGCTAAGTCAGGGGCAGGAAATAGAGAGGGGTTAAGGAGGGAGGTTCGGGGCAGAAGCATCTACAGGCTGTTAACCCTTATCTTTAAAGGAACATCTTGTTTGCTTCAAGGGTACAGATTCTATAAATTGTTGCCAAGCGTAATCTTTTAAAATTTTACTTAACAATATGTTATTCATAAAAATATTAGGCATTTATATGTCAGGCATTTATCTTATGTGAATACAAAGGTAAACTGTTTCGTTACTGGAATCTTAGCTAACTTCCCCCCTGGCCATGCGGTTGGGCTGCTCAGTATAATTTTAACTTTATGTAGTCATCTACTTATTTTGTTCTCAGAGCATATGTGCTTGTAGTCACGTAGGCAGTTAGGCCAAAATGGCTGATGGACCTCATTTTGTCCAAGGTTCTTAGCAGTCCCCAACAGAGGAGGGTGTTTGCCTCCAGTTCAAATTTTGGCATCCTTGTATGGCCCTCAGATAACTATCAGGATGAATTCCTGAGTGTGTAGCCAAGAGTAACCTCCGAGCATCATCAGGTTTGACCCCACCACCATTTCAGCTCCCAAAATGAAAAAGTTGCAGACCAGCAAGTTATCCTGTCAAGTGTTAGAGAAGGTTCCCAAGATATCAATGCAGTGGAGAATTGTGTTTGAAGATTGTCATTGTGGTCTCATCTATGCAGATATTGCAACTTTTTACATCACCTGTGTTAGCATGTAAGGAAGAATTTGGACAGTTGGGAAGGCAGTGGGACATTGGAGAAGGGATAGAGGCACAGGTGATGGGATCTGTGCTCAAACAACATCCACCTGATACTCTATCAAGAGTATTGTTGTAGATGGTTGGATCATGAAGATGTGGTACACAATGGAATACTACCTAGCAGTTAGAAACAAAATAACCGTGGATTCTGCAGCAACGTAGATGGATCTAGAAAATATTATGTTAAATGAACTAAGACACAAGGAGGATAATTACAGAATGATAGCACTTCTCTGAAGTATTTAGAATGTATATCACATATACATAGAATACTCCATGAACAAATACAAGGGTCAAAAGGGTAGAAACTCCAAACACCATAGGTGTCAGCATATCACGAGGAGAAGAGTTCAAATCAAGTGGAAGAGGGGCAACACAAAGCCCCGACTATCTACTATATCATAAAGAAACCAGCAAAAACAGAAATAGCAGTTTAGAGTGAACAGGTATGCAATCAATCTCTAAGTACAAAGGCCTACTATCATGTCCTAATGTATTTATCCACAGAACCAGGTGCAGAATGTGATTGGAAGCCAGGGACTCCTGCTGCAATGATTATTAGCAATATGTTTTAATGTCCTAATTTTTTTTCTGGTTTTTTTTTTTTTTTTTTTTTTTTTTTTTT
>PVKC010033572.1:0-13928 GCA_004027635.1 Crocidura indochinensis | reverse complement strand
CACTATTTACTATAGCCAGACTCTGGAAACAAACTAGATACCCTTCAACAGATGAAATGGCTAAAACTGTGGTACCTATATACAATGGAATATTATGCAGCCGTCAGGAGAGATGAAGTCATGAAATTTTTCTATACATGTATGTAAATGGAATCTATTATGCTGAGTCAAATAAGCCAGAGGGAGAGAGATAGATGCAGAATAGTCTCACTCATCTATTGAAAAACTATGGTTTTTAAGAAAAATAAAAGACAATTTTGCAATTATTTTCAGAGACAAAAGAGATTAGGGCTGGAAGGTCCAGTTCACAATATGAAGCTCATCACAAAGAGTGGTGAATGCAATTAGAGAAATAACTACATTGAGAACTATCATAACAGTGTGAATGAATGAGAGGTGTAGAAAGCCTGTATAGATTACATGCAGAGGTGGGGTGGAGAGGAGGGAGATTTGGGACTTTGATGATGGGATTGTTGCACTAGTGAAGGGGGGTGTTCTTTACATGACTGAAACCAACTACAATTATATTTGTAAACAAAATGTTGAAATAAATATATTAATATAAAACAATGTATGCACATCACTTTTTATAGCAGCACTCGGTACAATAGCTAATACTTGGAATCAACCTAGGTGTCCAACAACAGATGAATGAATCATGAAGATGTGGTATATATACATATATATACACACAATGGATTACTACATAGTTTTAAGTAATGCTGCAATCATGCAATTTGCAGCTACATGCATGGAACAGGAAGTTATTATGCTAAATGAAATAAACCAGAAGTATAATGACATCACTCACATGTGGTATTTAGAATAACTGCATGAAAAAATGCAAAATTCCGAATGGGAGTTGTCTCCACTCTCGAACACTGTTGGTTCCTAGTGTATAGCAAGGAGAAGGAAAGAAACTGAGTGGAAGAAGAGAAGCACATATATGAAAGGTTGGGGACCAAGCAGTCTTAGGTGCATTGATCGAGAAATAAAAGGACAGAACTAAATATCCAAGCAAAGTCAACAACAATGTTATCAAGAGACACAAATTCTTAAAAATCTATCTACTGCCCTATTGTTTGGGGCGAATATGCTTCATTTTAAATTAATTTTGATAATTTAATGCTCAGACACCTTTCACTATTGCTACATTTTTTGTGACATCCACATTTAGTTCCATAATCCCATATGGGGTCATCATCCAGTTTAAGAAGCTAGGCCAGCAATTCTCAATGGGGAGTCATGTGGCCCTTCTGGATCTCTAGATTATTTCAATGAGCCCACATGAAAATCATGTAAGTGGGGTCCACAGCGTGAGGATAGCAGCTGACCACAGCACTCTTTCCATTTAGTCCTCAAAAGATCTTTTAGCATAGAGCCAGGAATAAGCCCCGAGCACTGCCAGGTATGGCCCAGACAACACACATACACACACAGCTCCACAAATTTTTTTAATTTATCTAATATTTTGGGGGAGATAACTCAAATCAAATGCAAGGAATATGTATAACTGTTAAAACCTCAAAGTTACAACTGAGAATTTCTGACTGAAAAAAAAGCAAATTCTACTTGCATTTAGGCCTCTGCTTATAATCACTTAAGTCAATCCCTTATATGACTGTGGGGGAGAATCTGTATTTATGCTTTATATAAAAACAATTTTTTTGCTGAATACTGACTGACATATGGGTCTACGGGTGTTCACAAGTCAATTCCTCCAAGAATTTTCTGCAACCAGTCTTTTTACCTTTTAAGATCTTGACTCCTTTGGTATCTGGTTCCTTCTGTGTCTTCAATCCTCCACATCTCTTTGCTGTATTATCTTTTACAGCAGTCAAAAACTCCCTGGGATCTCCAGGGATCTCCAAATTTCCTGTATCCCTGATCATTTCTCATCACTTCTAATTACAGTACTGATTTTCAAAGAGGGAAAATTAGCCTTATTTGCTGCTCTAACTTCCTCGCCTGCTGTTCACTACGGAAGCCAAATACAGTTTGATTTTGGTTTCATGCAAATCCATTTCAAACTGCTATTTTCAATTATCCCTGTTCTATCAAATATTATAGATCTTAATTGTTTTAATGTATTAGTGGTATGTCCCACACATAACCCCTCAATATTGCCAGTGTCTATTAACTCTTTAACTGCCGCCATGCTAACACACTGACTTTGGGGAAATAGGGGAGAAAGGAGAAGGACAACAGCCAGAAATGCTCAGGATTACTTATTGGCACTAGGCTCAGAATCTCTCCTAACTGGAACTTTATGTGATGCCAAAGGTTGAACCAGGGTCATTGAGACAAGCTCTGAAGTCTCTGTAATCTCTCTCCTGCCTGATGCTTCTAGGTCATTTCCAACACTCAATTTTCCAATTTTTTAACACATCACCAGGCATCTTCCTTTTTTCCTCCACTGTCCCTGGGTAAGCAGATACTATTGAATACTGCCTTTTTTTACTTCTAGAATTGAATGTCAACTTTTTGTAAGGCAGAGATTTGTATATTTAACATCATGGCTGACACCAGAATCATCTCGGGAGCATTTGCAAACTTCACATTATCCCAATTCAGGTCTTCTGGATCCTCCCTCGGTACCTTATTCAAAGTATAGACAGGCAGGCTGGTAATATTTATGGTTGCAAATACTGAAAAGGAGCCTTTAGAAGAATCAGCTCCCAGTTGAAGAGAAAGCCACGTTTTCTCACTGCTGTCGAATTTCCTGCCACACAAATGACTGTCACATTGCAACAACCTCAAACCACACCTCCTTCTTCTCTTTGTCCCTTTTCTCCATCCTTCCTTACACCCTTTCAAATTCTATGGATAAAGTATACATTCAATTGAATGTTCTTTCTTCAGACACATACTCTAATGTTAGACTGAGAGAGAGAGAACGTGCAGTAATTAAAAGTGCCCGACTAACATACAACCAACATGGATTTAATTTCTAGTACCACATGGTCCCTAGATCATTGTAGGGTGCAGAAGTGGAAGATCAGAGCACAGGTAAATGTAAATTTGGAGGCTGCCAGCACTGTTGGGGTGGCCTAGAATGTCTGTGGTAATGTAAGACCTAAGCAACACCCCATCCTCAGCACCCTGCATTGAAATGATCAGGTTGACTGAGAATCTATGATGGCTATCACCTCCTGCCCCAAGCAAGCCAAAACAAAATGAATACAATGAAAATACAATATAGTGAACATCATCAATATTTTAGTTGTTTTGGGTGGTATTGGGAGGAACATTTATGCATGTATCTTCATTTTCATACCCTTTCTACTCAGATGGTACATTATTCTATCATCCTTATTATCAAAAAAGTGCATTTATTAATAAAATAGGGATCATAGACAGCCCTGCATCTTTCTTTCCTTTCTGCGCAGTGAGTTGTGAGTGTGAAAAATATCTATTCTTAGCTCTTGAACCTTTGTTGAAAATTCTAATTTAATTTCCATTAACCCCAGGAAAGTTTACAATGAGCTAAGACTGTCAGAAAATGGGTATCTGACTCTGATTAATTCTCAAATTCAGTATTTAAAAGACTGAAGACTGACATTTTCCAAATAAAAGTTACAGTGTATAGTACAGACTTAAGCTTTGTTAATTGTAAAGGTACAAGTTTGGATTTCATATGTAGAATTTCTGTCTTGTCACTTAACTGAGTAAAACTTAGCAGAGTACTTCTAGTTAAAACCTATAAAAACTACCAAAAGTTCAGTTATTGGAACAAAATATTTAAAGCAATGTCTCATACCTTGGCAGTGATCAGTCATATCTTGAAATCATAGCTATAATAGATACCAATTTGAGTTGATTTCTCTCTTTCTTGGAAAATATCTACTTGATTCAAATAATATAGATGCATTTCTAGAAATATCTATTTCTAATGCATCTTTTGCTTTTTAGGGTTGTAAGATTTATGTGGATTCCAGAACATAATCCAAGTTTAATTATTCTATTTGACTTTGTAAAGAGACGAAGGTAGGAAAAACACTGGAGAAAAGAAAATGAATGTATGTATTGTTCTGGGATATTTTTTTTTGGTTTTTGGGTCACACCCGGCAGTGCTCAGGGGTTACTCCTGGCTCTACACTCAGAAATAGCTCCTGGAAGGCCCGGGGAACCATATGGGATGCCAGGATTTGAACTAATGACCTTCTGCATGCAAGGCAAATGCCTTACCTCCATGCTATATCTCCAGCCTCGTTCTGAGATATTTTGATGCAGGAAGGACAGCAGCAGGCCTCTGTGAACATTTTGTGGGATATTACAGTAAAATTAAATTTTTATATTTATTTTTATTTGGCTTTGGTTTGGGGTCACACCCAACACTTAGGGGTTGCTCCTGGTTCTGAGCTCAGATATCACTCGTGATGATGAGCTTACAGAACCATACAGGATGTCAGGGATCAAACCCAGGTCTGTCATGTGCAAGGCAAATATACTACCCACTGTATTCTGGTCCTGTCTTGATTCTTATCAAAGTATTAGCAGATTTCTATTTGTTTCCCAGAAATGCCTTCTTAACTTAGGCCTCCTTTCATATCAGTAAGGTTGACATCTTGTTTTCACATTTAGGCTGGTGGGGACTGTCTTTTTGTATCAGACATTTAGGTTACATATTTGACTACTGGCTTATGCCCAACCTATTATTTCAGGCCGAAGACCCAGGGACTACTTGATGCTTCTAAGAAAATTGGGCTCGCAATCTTTCTTGTTCTTTTTGGTTTGGGTTTGGGGGTCACACCCGGTGACGCTCAGGGGTTACTCCCAGCTATACACTCAGAAATCGCTCCTGGCTTGGGGGACAACACGGGACACTGGGGAATCGAATCACGCTCTGTCCTAGGTTAGCACTTGCAAGGCAAACGCCCTACCACTTGCACCATCGCTCTGGGCCCTGGGGCTCCCAATCTGAAGGAGAGCCCTGAACAGTTCCAGGAATGTTTTGAATGTTGAATAGAAACAGCTAATGTGTAGCCATTATTCTCAGCTCGGGAGGTAAGACTGAGGCTTCCTCTTTGTATACCAGTCATCTTTTCATGGAATAGGAAGCAATACTCTATTGTGAGCATATGGAATACATGAAAATGGGCTGAGATCTGAACATATATTTTGATGCCATATCTTAAACTTATTGTCCGTAATCCAGACCTTTTCTTGAACAACATGGGTTTCTTCTAAGAAGTTTTAATCAAGTTTTAATCTTCTTAGAATAATGCAAATAGTTTCGAGTACTAGAAAATTGAATACATAAACAAAATTTAAAGACCAGGGCAGCTAATCAACTTTGCTTTGAAAATGCTGGTAGCATGAAGAGAAGATGTATTCACAAAATACTTTGGACATAAAACATTTGTGTACTTGATGATTACCTTAAAGTCATATATTAATTTATACAACAAAGCTATTATGAATAGGTAGTCACAACATTTTAAGTCATTTAACTCAGTAATTTTATTACCTTGTGAAACAGATGCCTAGCTGCCAAAAGAAACATTTTTTTAATCTAAGACTCAAATGATAAAGAAACAAGAGTCCACTTATTAATGTAGAGATGGGGATTTTTTTCCTCTCCAAAAAGTAATTACATGTCATAAGAAGAAAATTTTACTTCTTACAATGAGAGAAATGGCATTCTGTACTAGTTAGCTGAAAAGAATTCTGACAAGACACATCGTCTTCCTAAAAAATGTAAACATGTCTTTTTCTGTTTTGTAGTCTACCAATTAAAGAGAAAAAAATTTAATTTAAACTTGCCGAGGACAGAAATATAGATAACTGAAGACATTTGCAAGGAAAAAGCATAGTATCTATCAATAGAAATAAATGAGTATAAGCCATAGAAGTCAGTATAAGATGTGTACTGCTAAATGTCATATTTAGGTGCCCATAGATCCCAAATCAAGGAGGGAAATGCTGGTGTTCCTTGAAATTGTGCAGATGAAAAGAGCACATGCATACAACACATATTCCACACCCAGCTTGCTTTAGCAACTCCAGAAA
Source organism: Crocidura indochinensis (assembly GCA_004027635.1). NCBI lineage: Eukaryota > Metazoa > Chordata > Mammalia > Eulipotyphla > Soricidae > Crocidura > Crocidura indochinensis. The sequence goes on along the minus strand of PVKC010033572.1, from coordinate 7,916 downwards.
AGAAACTGGTTGTTACTGTAGAGAATTTTATTAGTAGTATTTGCTCATAATCACAAGTCCAATGCTTCCTATGGTTTCCAGATTATCAGGCCCCTGTGAAGTCCTCACCTGGATTTGGCCAAAGCTGAAATCAATTCAGTGTTTCCTGACTGCTATCTTTGTGCTTGTCCCTCATCCAGTCCCTGGAATTCAAAGGAAATATTCCTCGGTTTTCAAAGTAAATCGTATCCTATGGGGTAAGTTAGTTCCATCAACTCATTTTTAGCTTGTTATTGAGCTGGGATCATGTGCTGGTGACGGGGGGAGGAGGGGCAATGTCAGTGATGATGGCCACTAAAGCAGCCCCAGTGTAGGTGAGGAAGCTTCTTTGCTGTTGTGGAGATGCTCAGAAGCATTTTTAGAGATGCCAATTAGACATTATACAGGTTGAAGGAGATACCAGGGAGGTGCCATAGCACATCTCGAAAGCACCTGGAGAGGCATAATGCACTGTGGCATGTTTTGGAGACTGAAGAGGAAAGAGGAAGTGTAGGGGTAGAAGTGTATAGTTACCATAGAAAGGAAGTACTACTCTCTTGTACACCCCCCAAAATGATAATATAAAAGATGTGCAAGCACATATCTTGTTAGGGCTAAGATAGCAGGAACTGTGTAAATTACCCTACATTAGCCAATTAGTTTCAAGGATAATAGAATGAAGTGGCCTTTTGTGCAAAACCCTACATAAACTTGTTTGTAGCTCATGGTTGTGTCACCTTCTGCAGAAGGCAACCCTGGCTGGTCAGCTTGGGGTGTGCTATTAGATGGAAATAAAGCTTGGCTTTGCTTTGTTTCAAATGTGTGTTCTTGTCCTTCAACTCCAGACCCTAATAACTATATGTCCTCAAAATGTTGGTCACATTGAAGCAGGCTTCTAATTTCTAACACTACATCTTTCACCAGAGTCAGCTCCTTCTACCATTTTCTCAAGGTCCCACTCCATCTACCCTTACTATTGTCACTGGCTCTAACCAAGCAAACCTATTAAGTTTGGAACTCAGGATCAGCCACCCAAAAGGCCACCAGAGAGAGAAGCAATAATGGAATGCAAGAAAGTTCATTACAACATGCTGGGGTATAATCTCCTAAGAAATGAGGACCCTAAAAATGGCTCACATGGCAAACTTAAAGGGTACCTATGGCACAGTCTAGAGAATTCCTGCCTCTGGGTAGTTTATCTTTAAAAGTATTGGTCTTTCAAACAAGGTTGGGCTAGTATTGGTTGTAGTTCAAATGTAGCAACAGACAGACTCCAACCCCCAGACTCAGGGTGCAGTGTCATCTGGACATCTGTCAGAAGCTATTCAGCCTTATATGGATGTATTTCCTGGCATTTACCACTAATGTTTGGTTCCAGAAACTGGCTGTTCTTGACCTAGTCTTTATACCTTAAAACTGCAGCCAGTCATGGCTGCACTTAGGCTCAAAGCAAAGCCAGGTTTACAGTAGTTAACTTCCTCAACCAAGTGGAGTACAGAAGTCAAAGCAATGTTATCTCTAAAGACACACCATTCTCTAACATATCTACCTTGTTTGTGGATGCAAGAAATCAGGCCTGAGAATAGAATTTCCAGCAAAACAAAAGAGCAAAAAAAAGGCACAAAAGACCATCAACTGATCCCAACTCTCCCCTTGGCAACACCCTAGCAATGGATTTTTACCTAAGTAGAAAGTCTGGCATGGGGCAAAGTTGGGAGAAACAAAAAACAGCGAATGAAGTACAACGGAGGCATATACATGTGTGCTGCCAACCTGCACACATGGTGCCCACATGCACATGTGGCCTGCACCTTCCATTGTGAAATGTGCACTTTCATACTTTCACCCTGAGATATGTATTGGGGCTCTCTGTTTGTATGGATAACTGAAAGACCCGGATAAGATCAAGGACAGACATTTCCTTCTGCCAGGACAAGGCTAAATCTAGAGTTCTAGATCTCTCCAGCCATTCCTGGTGTGTCCAGTTGTAGAGAGAGAATGCAAGTTTTCCTTTTTGAGGCTTCTACCTCTCTCCTGCCCACTTCACAGAAGTCACCCAGGAACTGTGACTGGCAACAACATATACCAACAGGTAAAGGCCTTTGTCCTGAACAGCAATCTCTTAAAATGGATATACTTACCAAAGTAATCTATAGCTTCAGTTTAACTGCTATGAAAATTCAAGTGGCAATTCACAGAAATAGAAAAAAAATCAATCTGGAAATTTAAATAGAACTTGAAAAGAGCCTAGTGAGGCAAAGAAGCCTTAAACAAGAAGAGCAAAGCTCTAGACAGAGTACTTCATGGTTCCTAATTATATTATAAAACTGCCACATGGGCACAGCATGGTTCTGACATAGGATCAATGAAACAACAAAAAGCTTAGGAACCACCTGAGGAAGATACTCTTACTATTTGACAAGGTTTCCAAGAATAAGAAGCAAAATAGTGCTGAATAATGACACACAAAAGCATGAAACTGAACTCATATTTTAAAAATGTATAAAAAATCAAGTGCAAACAAAAGAAGACCTAAATTTAAGATATGAAATTTAAAAATTCCTTTAAAAACACTTGGGGCTGGAGTGATAGCACAAAGACAAGGCATTTGCCTTGCATTCAGCCAACTCAGGATGGACCCAAGTTCGATTCCTGGCATCCCATAAAGTCCCCCAAGCCTGTCAGGAGCAATTTCTGAGTGCAGAGCCAGGAGTAAGTCCTGAGAGCCACTGGGTATGGGCCCAAAACAAAAACAAAAAAAAGAAAAACTCAGTTTTGGTCATTTGAGTTATGACACTAGCACAGGCAAGGGAAGCTAAAAATGATTAGGATTACTTAATATACTGTTTCTTTTCTTTTTTGTTTTTTGGACCTCACCCTGCAATGCTCAGGAGTTTCTCCTGATTCTGCACTCAGGAATCACTCCAGGATGGCTCAGAGGACTATAAAAGGTGCCAGGGATCGAGGTGTCATCTACATGCAAGACAAACATCCTATTCACTGTTCTATAGTTCCACCCCAGTATATTCTACGTTTCTGCAGAAAAAGGAAACAGTCTGAAGAAACAAAAAAGCAAGCAAGAAAATATGGAGAAAATATTTGTACATCATACATCCAGTAACCAGATAATATCCCAAATATATAATGAACTCATACATACTACTTAATGAGAAATCAAATAAAAATAATCTGGCTAAAAATGGGAAAGAATCTGAATAGACATATATTTTCAAAGTAAATAGCTAACCAGGGAAGGGAATCTCCGAGTTTCCCTGAAGTACAATAATTTCCAGGACAAGGCTTCTTAAAGCTAGAAAACCAAGACATGTCTCTCACTAACTCCAGGTTCCTGACTAAGGACAGTAAAGGGAACTTAAAGACTGGAACCTCCTGGAGCAGAAACGCAAGAACAAAGGCCCCTGATAGGAGTCTTTTTCCCTGCCCAAACTCAGCAAAAGACTCTCAACTAAGAAGAAAGCCCCAATGTAGGGGAGTTGAGAAATAACTATAACAAGAGCTACACAATTGGACAAAGATTACAACTTCAGAGCTGGTCTTCAGAGCTGAATTCACCAAAGAGGAAGGAATTGTAGACTGGATGGTCCCCTGAGACAATGGTAAAAAAGAAGTTGACTGGGAGTCCACAAATTAGTATTCAGGAAGTCAAATCATGAAAGGCATTGGAAATCACTACACTTCAAACAGAAGGTGGTTGGTTGTTAATTTTTGAAATCACCTGTGCTAAAATAACTCCTGTTACATACACTTTATTCTGGGGTCACCTGAATCCCAAATTATGGTTGGAATTCCCTCATCCCAACTTTGGGTCCATCACTTTTCTCTTTTCTTTCACAAAGTCCCCCCCAAGTCTAATGGCAATCCTCCCCACCATCAGAACTTAATAAAGCCATCTTTCAGGCATAGTAGGGACTGCTTCACAGTTGTCTCTTGAACTTTCTTTGAGTTGAGAAACTAAATATAGGCTGTGAAGAAAGAGCTATTTCATTTCTGGCAAAGATCCCCTGCTCACTTCACTGGCAAGTCTGGGATGAATAGTTGTGGCTCAACAACCGTCCACTACCAACACAAAGATGACATAAGCATGACTAATGAGTTCTAGAAGCATTCTCAGTTTCATGAATCACTAGGGGAAAGTAAACTAAACATAAAATGGACATTACCACCTAGAATGATTACCAACAAAACTCCAAAGATAATAAGCAGATATAGAAATATGAGTCAAAATATTCTTTTTTTGTGGTTTTTGGGTCACAACCGGCAGTGCTCAGGGGTTACTCCTGGCTCCATGCTCAGAAATTGCTCCTGGCAGGCACGGAGGACCATATGGGGCACTAGGATTTGAACTGATGACCTTTTGCATGAAAAGCAAATGCCTTACCTCCATGCTATCTCCTGGGCCCCGAGTCAAAATATTCTTTAGACAACTTTGTGGGTAGTAGAAATTATTGCATGAATTATAAAAGCAATCTGGGAATTGGGAGATAACTCAGATGACAAAGCTCATGTCTTGCATGCATGATGTGAGGATCTCAGTTTGATACCTTGAATCACATAATCCTTTCCAGCCCCCAGTGTCATGGGGAATGGCCCTGATGGTCCCCAACCATTACTATATATAATAACATTAATATATATTGATGCGTATAGAAACACAATAAATTGTTTTTCAGTCTTAAAATTCTGCCGTTTCTGAACATGTAGCTAAATCTGGGAATAGTGGAATAAAAAAGACATAATATGACAAATGTAATATGATTTCATTGTATGTTGAAATCAGAGAAATAGATCAAAAGGTGAGTATTAGGGGCTATGAAAATAGGAAAAAGGTAATACTACTTGACAAAGGGTAGAAATTCCCACTGTAAGATAGTAAGTCTTTCGAGACCTGATGTATAACAAGATTATCCCAAGATAAAAATGTGCTAACATGAAATTTGTTAAAAAAATAGTCTCAAATATTTTCTCTAACACAACTATTAATTCAATTAATGGAACAACTATTTCACAATGTATTTAAATTAAAACCATTTATGGAATGAGAGAGAGAAAATATCATGTAGAACATTTGCCTAGAGTGTAAATGAACTCTGAGTTCGGAGCCAGGAGTAAACCCTGATTACAGCTGGATCTCACCTAAAACAAATAAAAATAAAATAAAACTAAATATTTTATCATTTATAGTAATATAAATTTTACTTGGCAATCATTCCTTGATAAGACAGTGTTAACAGCAGACCAGTAAAATTTTGGGGTATTTTCACATACTCAAGTTTCTAGGCTCGCTCTTTTACCAGTGAATAGACATGAAAATAATCATGCCTTCTAGGTATTGGTACTCAATATCAGAGAAGGCAGAACAAATATCAATCACAATAACTAAAATATAAATAATACAACACATATAATAATAAATAAATATAAATAATATTAATGCAACTATACATAAAATATTAATATAAAATATGTACATATAATAAAATAAGGGCTTCCTACAAAGTATTACTTTAAAAAATCTTGGCACTATTTCAGATAGTGCAGAATTGGCCTAGAGCTCAACTGGAATTGGCCTAGACCAGTGGTTGGCAACCTTTTTTTCAACTGAGCCAAATCTCGCCACAACCACAATTGAAATTTATTTTGAGAGCCACAATTTTTTTGGTGTTTTTGGCAGTGCTCAGGGGTTACTCCTGGCTCTATGCTCAGAAATCGCTCCTGACAGATTCAGGGGACCTTATGAGATGCCAGGATTTGAACCAATGACCTTCTGCATGAGAGGTAAACGCCTTACATTCATGCTATCTCTCCGGTCCCAAGAGCCACATTTTTAATACTGAAAAAACATAGGATGGTACACTGATTTTAATTTCAATAAGTTTTTATTGAGAATATTCTGCATGCAAGTATCCACATAGGTCGGGAGGATACAAAAAACACAACTAATAAAACAAAAACTTTAGAATGATATCATTTATCAATAACATTAAATTCCATAAAATTCGTCTTACAATGTAGAGAAAATTACATCCTGACAATGACTGACAAAGTCACAAACACTAATGTGAACATTGGCCTTGCATTTCCTTGGATAGTTTGAGTAAGTAAGGTTTGTATGTTGTTGTTTTTAATTTTAGGCACAATTTCAGGTTCTCTTGATGAGACGATTTCTCAATTTACTCTTGATAAGGTTCATGCTTGAAAATCATTGTTCGCATAAATATGTAGACCCAAACAAGGAAAGAACAGTAAATGCTAACTTTTTTAGTTGATTATATGGGTTGGGAATACTATTCCAGGTGTTAAAAATCCATACCTTATTGCCAGCGTATAAGATGACACTTCAACCCATGAATAACTTCCTAAAAGTCTTAAAAGTAAGTTACTTCTTCAAAGTAAGAGGGGTGCAGATCACTTGTACCTGAAGCAGACCACTTGTGCTGTGAACTGTTCACATTTGTGTTTCTATCTTTCTAAATTAGCACAAAGATGTTCGAATTTCGAGCTCCATAGTTCTTTGTATTTTAAATCCAGAAATTGCATTTCAAAGTTGCCTATGTAGATATTAAGGAGAAAAATTAAATTTCGTTACAGTGGCATCCAGAGTTTTTTTTTTTTTTTTTAACAAAGGCCAACATCACTTTGCTGTTTCTGAAATCCTGAAACCTCTTGAGAAAAGCTTACCTCATATTTAAAAGTGCTATTTTAAAATAGGTAATGTCAATATCAGAATTATTTTCTTGGCAATGTTTCAACGAATTTGGAAGGTGAATCAAAGTTTCTCTGTCAAAACTTGAATAAAAACAGATAATTTATTTTCTTTTTGGGGGGGTTACACCCGGCAGTGCTCAGGGGTTACTCCTGGCTCCATGCTCAGAAATTGCTCCTGACAGGCACAGGGGACCATATGGGGCACCGGGATTTGAACCGATGACCTTTTGCATGAAAGGCAAACACCTTAACTCCATGCTATCTCCTGGGCCCCAGATAATTTGTTTTCAATTGAAATAACTTCTAACATCGAAAAAACTGTGTTTCCTTTCCCCTGTAGTTTATGATTAAACTGATTTAGATGTGAAGTAACATCCATCATGAAATACAGTTTTTGAATCCACTGATCGTTTGTTAATTCTGGATATTGAACACCCTTCTCGAGGAAAAATGCTTTGATTTCTGATAATAAGGAATCAAAACGTTTCAAAACGTTTCCTCTTGATAACCAAAATGTGTTGAAAATTTGAAACCCTACAATATGGAGATGAAACAGGTAAAAGAGAAAGACCTTTTAATAATCTTTAAAAGCAAGGACAGTGTTCCACAGAAAAGTAGTGATTTCACTGAAAGGAAAAAAATCTATTGACACTTTAATGTGTGCTACAAGTAACCAAACTAAAGCACACACAAAAACAAAAATGGCACTTTGTTAAAGTCATATTATATATCATAAAGGAATTATGATAGAGTGCCTGAAATATTTTAAAAATAATTTTTTTATTTAAGCATACTTGTTACAAAATTATTCATACTTAAGTTTCAATCATAGAATGTACACCACCCTTCACCAGTGCACTTTCCCCACCACCAATGTCCCTTGTTTCCTTCCCCTTCATCCTCCTCTGCCTATGTCAGGGACAGGCATTTTGCTTTTTTCTGTATCTCTCTCTTTTCCTTTATGACACTGAGCTTTGCAAATTTTCCTTTGACACCATGATTTTCAATATTGTTACTTAAAGTGTACCATGCACATCACTTATCCGCTTTCAGCATCCAGTTCTTGTCCAGAGTGATATGTTCCAAATATCAATGTCATAATGTACCTTTCTCTATTCTAACTGAACTCACCACTTTTTATGGCAAGCTTCCTATCATGGACTAGTCCTCCT
>PVKC010033570.1:0-13928 GCA_004027635.1 Crocidura indochinensis | reverse complement strand
TCCATCCATCACCATCCGAAGGCATGATTTTCTTTACCTAGTTACTAAGAGTAGATTTATTAATTGATTTCCAGTTTTCCATGGATCAACCACTGCTTCCAGTTTCTTACCCATCCTTCCTAAATAGTGCCCCCCCACACACACATATCCAGTGATGCTTAGGACTTACTCCTGTCTCTGAATTCATGACTCACTTTCTCCTGGCAGGCTCAGGGGACTATACAGAGTTCTGGGAATCAAATCTGCATCAATTGCATGCAAAGTAAGTACTCAATGGACTCCTTAAATAAACTGTATTTCTAGTGATACAGCAGGATGTAATTTCTTTCTGAATCTTATGGATAAGAAAATATCAATCCTAGCCCAGAGTGAACATGGAAGAAGACATTGTTTAAGGACCTGCTTTTGTTTTAAGCTATGGGAAGGTGCAGTTCCCAAGAATCATTCAATATTCCATGAAGATATGGTGTCTGAGTATTATTTATCAGCTCAATTTCCACATGTGTATAGCTTACGGGTGCCACAAGCCCAAGTGGATGGACTAATGAATCTAGAAGCTTTTGAACCAAGATTTTTTTCCTTTCAAAAGGAAATCAGCAGTGCACAGCACATATTCCTGACTCTGTTTTCAGGGATCACGCAATTAAGGCTCAAGGGATCATGTGTTATACCAGGAATAGAACCCAAGTTTGGGACATGCAAGACATATGCTCTATCCTCTATACTATCTTTCCAGTGCCCAGAACCAAGTCTCTTAAACTGTAGGTTGTGAGTTCACATGTAATGAATGTAGGAGTCACAAAATATGTTTTTAAACATTATCAATGAACGTTTGATTTACAGATCAATTTTATATGCCCTGGGTCACATAAAAGTTGCTTTTATTATTTAAATATCATGGTTACAAGGTTGTTTTACTACAGGAGGTTTTTTTTCCACAGATAGATTTGTTCATGATTGAGTTATAGTTATACAATGTACAAAACCCTTCACCATTTCTGATCTTCCACCACCAAACACAAAATTTTCTTAGAGGGTAAAGGATTTTGAGAAGAGTTTCAGAAGCCCTGTTCTAGAACAAAGATTTTAAACCATTTTACATCAACAAGCAGTTGATAATAACTGTGTGAGGCAATAATATCTTTTAGCATATAGTCAAGAACTTTCAGCACACCAGTGTTGGGTTACTGATTGTACTCGAATAAATAATTGCACTCCACCCTACGGTGTGACCTGGTGATAGTATCTTGGATTGTTCCTTGCTTGGTATTCTGCTCCCACCCTAGGGTGGGACCTGACTCTTGTCAATAAAAGCAGGGATCTGAGGAAGGCAGGGGCTCATTCTTTTGTCTTCTTCCACTGAGTTGCACTCCATCTTAGAAGAAGAAAGCCTTTGTGATTTGAATTCCTTGCTTGAGCACTGGATTTCCTGAACCCATTTTTATACCTTTTCACTGTGTGAATTATTTCCTGTGGATCTCTACAACTGGAACTGTTTCCCTTGTCCTAATTGGAGAGGGGAATGGGAACTGCCTTTCCTGTCTGGGAGCTCAGTGGGAATCAAATCTCAATCAATCTCCTAGAGAACGAGACACTTCATTGTCACTTGAACAGACTGCAACCCAACCCTCATCAACAGTAAGTGAAATGCTTCCTTGGAACTCTCCCTCGGAAATTTTAAGATGGCCTATGTGGTTAATTGCATAGATTAGGCCACCTTGTTTGAAGCAGATTGGTTCAGTGTTGTTTAAAGTTTTTGCTTTAGATTGGTTGTGGTCCACATTGGAAACAAAATTATATAATTGCATAATTAGCTCTCCTGTACATACATATTCTTGATCATTTTGCAAATTTCAATATTGGTGAATATCATCTTGCTGAGCATAGGGATTTGCTAGGTATTAAGGGATAAAAGGATAAGATATAGTGAATTGGGGCTGGAGCGATAGCATGGAGGTAGTGCATTTGCCTTGCACACAGAAGGATGGTCATGCATTGTTGGGGAGTTTGACATGCCTTGTTAAACCTTCTACTGAAAACACCTTCAGGGTTGAGTATTATTGAGAGAAGGAAATGAAAATGCAAAACGTTTTCTATCATCTGGGTGGATAGGAATATAATAAAAAGCAGTCTTTCAGATCAAATATTATTAATGGCAATTCCTTTGGAAGAGCTACAGGTGAAGGTAAAACAGTCTGCAGTTAGCCCATAGGGATCATAGATAAATTCACAGCTCTAAGATTCATCAAAAGTCTCTATTTCCCGGATTTTTTCTGTATAATAAATATGGGCGAATCCACTGTGAACAGGACATTTCAATATATCCTAATTTCAATTGTTCATCCACTCTTTCAACACCTTAAATTTATCAGCTTTAAGGAGCCACTGATCTGTCCATATTGGTTCATGAGACTCAAAATGGGGATGGAGGGATAACCAGGGATAAAATTAATATGACTATTCATACTAAATACAATTCAGCACAACAAGTAGAATTAGCAACACTGAACTAATTAGCACATGTAATAAGACCATGTAACGTTGTGAGTGACTCTGCTTATGTAATAGGTCTGTGCCCTTCCATAACCACTGCCTTCATTAAGGCCAATAACCCAATATTACAGGATTTACCTAAACAATTACAACAGCTTCTCCAGAAATGAACTGAGCCCATCTTCACCATTCATATTAGAGCCTAGTCTGGATTACCAGGACCAATAGCTCAAGTGAATAAAACTGCTAACTTATTAGCAATGCCTACTTTTAAAGCCCCCTTAGAAGAACATTCAGCTCTACATACAAATGCACACCATTTACATGTTAATCACCAAATTCCATGGAGACAGGCCAGAGAAATGTAGAGAACTGCAACATTTGCACATCATTAACAATGAAATCTCACATTCAGAAACAAACCCAAGAGGTTTACAGACTAATGAACTTTGCAAATGGATATTTCTCATACAGATTTTTTTCCCAAAAAATTCTTATCTCCATGTTGTAGTGGACACATATTCTCGATTTGTATGGGCAATTCCTATGTCTTCTCAAAGGTCTAAGGTTGTTTGTAGTTTCCTTTTGCAGTGTTTTTCTGTGATGGGTATTCCAGATTCTATAAAAAGTGATAATGGGTCCACCTACATTAACAAAACTTTCGCAAACCATTGTGAAAAGGACTCACAGAACCTTAAAAGCTCAATTACTAAAAAAAATAGAAAAAGAGGTTTGCCACCAATAGACTTCCTACTTCAACTTTTGTAGACTTGCTACATTAGACTACTTAAATTTATCTCAAGGGGAAATTTACACTGCAGCTGAAAGACACTTTAAAGAAGACATTCAGAAACAAGAAAAAAATCCATACACCTGTTTGAATTAAGGAGGATGATAAATGAATAACTGGATATCTCCTCCTGAGAGAGATGGGATATGCCTATGTTTCTACAGATGACAACCCTCCCAAGAAATTTTGGGTCCCATTACACCTCGTCAAAAAACGAGCAAGCACAAATGATCAGGTACAGACTGCCATGACTAAAAACTCTCTGACAACAGTAACATTGCTGAAAACTTTGGAAAAGCTAACAAAGATTTAACACTCACGCCTCACAACTTGAGTGAGATTGATAATGTGATAAGCCCTTACACTCCAGATACAACAGGAAAGACAGGAATCTATTCTAACTGGGCTCCAAGATGTAGGGATTTCTTGCTACATGAACTCAATATTGCAATGCCTATATAATATTTCAGATCTAACTCAGTTTTTTAAATCAGGATTATTATGAAAAGTATGTGAACAGGAAAAATACTCTAGAACATGAAGTCAAATTAGCAGAAGAATTTGGCCAGATCATCAAAATCCTGGGAAATGTATATCATAGATATATTAACCCTGAAAGCTTAAAAAAATTGGCCTACTTAATGGCCAGTTTGCTGACACAATCAGCAGGATCCTCATAGACTATTGATGTTTCTCAGGGGCCAGGCGGTGGCGCTGGAGGTAAGGTGCCTGCCTTGCCTGCGCTTACCTAGGATGGACCACGGTTCGGTCCCGGTTTCCCATATGGTCCCCCAAGCCAGGAGCGACTTCTGAGCACATAGCCAGGAGTAATCCCTGAGCGTCACCAGATGTGGCCCAAAAACCAGAAAAATAAAAAGACCTATTGATGTTTCTCATAGATAGCCTACACCAGGATTTGTTAAAGTTCTGCAACAGATAAAGCTAATTCCCTTATGGACACTGAAAATTGTAAATAATCTAGACAAGAACACAAAAATGCTCGCGAATGTTATTTATGCTCTCTTTCAAGGACAGTTGAAATCTATACTTCAGTGCATCACTTGACACCAACAGTCTGAGGTTTATGAGATGTTTGTTCATTTGTCCCTACTGTCACATTACAGGAATTATCGAATTTTTCAAAGAAGAGTTGAGAGATGACAACAAAGTGCATTGCAACTTCTGCAACACTAAAAGGGAGTTTTTGAAGAAAGCACATATATGAAAATAGCCACCAGTACTCATCATACATTTGAAACACTTTGCTTTTGATGGCAAGCTTCGTTTTGGGATCTGTGCTGTGGCTCAAATGGTAAAGCAAAGACCGATTATGTATGAGGCCATGGATTCATTCGCTGTACCCCAGACATTTGAACGATGTGCCCACCACCTCCAGCAATAGCAACAACAAAACAGATTTGCATTTTACCAAAGAGCTGAAAATTCATAGTCACATTGCTGTTTGATAGGTTGCCTCAAGAGCAAATGTTCTCCCCACTGACCATGGATTACATTCCTTTGGGAGCCTGAAATAATTATGTGGGGGGTATCTCCTAAGAAAGGCTCAGTCCCTGGGTCCCTCACAGTGACTCTTACCTTTTTTGGGCCACTGGTTCAATGTAAGGTGACATGCCTCCATAAATTTTAAGGGGAATTCAGCCCACTAGATGTATCCTCAGATTTTCCTGGTGGGGTGAACTGAAATAAACCCCACGGGATTCCTCAAAAAACCCACTGTGGATGCCTTTTCCCCCTGCGTGGATGGTTGAGGAATTTCGTTAGAGATGCTTGACATTGCATTTTCAGTTATTTGACTATCTCTCCTTTATAAATCTTAAGGAAAAAATGTGGTCTCTATTAAATAATTGGCTAAAGAAATCCCAGCACCAAAGATGATAAGGGAACCCCTTTTTTGGAACTTATAAGTTAAAATAGTGTTTCTTCTTATGTTCTTGCAGCTGAAGTTTTGGGGCAATTTGAGGTTAATTTATAAAAACTGTATTGAGTAACTTTGCATCGTTATGGTAATTATCATACTTAACAACTGTGACTGGCTTACCCCTATAAAAACCTCTGTCTTGAGAATAAAGTCTTCACACTCCTGCTAGTAGATGTGCCTGATCCCACATACCCTATGTGTGTGGTTATTATTATTATTTCAATATTATTCCGTTTGTCCGTCCGTGTTCCCACTTTCTTCTCGTGAGGACTTCACCCCACTAGAGCTGCTGAGAGGCAGGACGTCTGCAGCAGTAAGGACTTGAAAATGTAGAGCTGCTTTAGTGCCAGGAATTACGCAGGTCATGTCAGCAGTGCTTTGGGAGCCTCCTACCTGCATCTGGCTATGCTTTGGGCACCATATTGTGCCAGGGATCAGACCAAGGTTGGTCACATTCCAAGCATGTGCCTTAACCCCTGGGCCCTCTAGTCGGTTGATGAATTCTAATACCCAAGCTACAGGTCTTTAAAATCAAAATCTCTCCATCTTTGCTTCACTTCTATCAATATTTTACTGACATCTGAGTAACCATTTACAAGTTCCTACTTTTTAAGAAGGCAGTTCCTTGCTGCTCCCTATTCTCTTGTTAATTTAATGCATTTATAAGCAGTTGTAAGACTCATAAAGGAAGACCTATACACAATATTTAATAAAGATTCCCAGTTTAGTTTTGCAGCAATAATGTGGGGTGCCATGTGAAAGGGTTCCCATTAACTCATGGATAACAAGCCAATTCACCTGGTTCATAATGCCAGTGATCATTCTGCTATTTTCATGTGATTTTACATAAGCCACAAATGATAATTCTCCTCTGGAGTATTCCACTTGACATTCCAGGGGGAAACAGACAGATTTCCTCTTTCTCAAACTAAAGACTTCACAAATGGCTTTTGGCCAGTCCACCAGACCAGCTGTTCCTTCTAAAATAGCTTCCTGGGTGTGGATAAAATGCCTCCATTAGTGATTGTCCATAAAGGTCAGTGGGTGGTGCATGGCTTTCCATATTTCAAACCAAAATCACAAACTCCAATTTACCATCGCATTAATCAAAGTTTGACACCAACCCACTAACTGAAAATTTCTATACCCTTGATCAAGGTCTTATCACTTCAACGTTGACCTTGTTTGTAATAAGTAGGTCTTAGAGTTATCATCTATAATTCATTCTGGAAGGAATTTTTCCCTTTGGGGACAGCTTTGAGGCTAGTTGCCAAAGTTCAGTCTCACTGAAATTTGAGCTCTGCCAAATTTATGAACAGACTGAGTTCAGTTAGTGCCAGCACTCCTCTGATTGCTTTTTATAAATCTATTTTACTGAAACCATTGCGATCTATGAAGTCCTTCATAGTTGAATTTCAGATACACAATGAGTCAGGACCATTCTAACCATCAGTGTCGACTTCCTACCATCAATGATCCCCGAATGCTTCCTATACAACAATCCTTTGCCCTCTGACCTCCCAGTATAACAAGACCATCTAAATTTAGATTGTTAAAGTTTAGGTCTTCTATCATATCGTTTACTTTGGCTTGAATATTTAGGTCTGTCATTTTTTTTCTCCACCAATGCATCAGAAACCACTTAGTCCCTAGCCCCGAGTCTTTCATTTTTTCATTTATTCTTATTTTTATAAAAAATGCAAAAATATGTGCTAAAACAAAGTATTACATGTCCCAAGGTTCCTTGAAAAAGGTAGGAGCCCCTATTTAAAAGATAAGAAATAAAGAAAGGAAAAAATTGTGAGTGTGTGCTTTTGCATAAGCTCAGCAAAAGTTCGGGAAAATGGAAAGGAAAAAACCTTTGGTCTAAATAACAGGGAGACCTTACCCGTGAAGCATCCTGACAAAAGACCAACTATGGGCTCCAGCATATTAAGTTATATAACCCCAAAGTCTTTGTGGGCCCAGTAAAAGTTCTTCTCAATCACAGTTGTTGCGGTGAGGTTTCTATAATTAGAGATTCTGGTTTTTGCACAGATCCTACGTTGAAGCAGGGTGTCACAGAGTATCTTATGGTTTTATGTCATCATTAGGTTACAATGCAGTGAACCCTGCTCTGAAAGGAAGTTGCTAATATTTCCAAGTCATCAGGATAGTATATGTGTTAGTGGATCTAGGGCTTGAAAATGAGGATCTGTTGAGATGCAGGCCTGGAAGCAAACGCCGATGCAGGAAATAATCCACATAGTAAAGAGGTACAAGAACGGGTTCTGGAAATCCAGCACTCAGGCAAAAAAAAAATCAACCACCCTACATTTCTACTCCTAAGAAGGAATGCAGTTCAGTGGAAGAAGACCAAAGAAGGAGCCCCATGACTTCCTCAGACCCCTGCTTTTATTGACAAGAATCAGGCCTCACCATAGGGTGAAAGAGGAATACCAAATAGGGAATAATCCAATATACCATCACAAGATCACACCCTAGGGTGGAGTACAATTATTGATTGGGTAGAACCAGTAAACCACCATCTTCCCTAACTGACTATATAGAAATTAAAATAATGCACATCCCGTGATTCTAAGATTATGGGTATATACCTCTAAAGATAAAAGTTAACAATATTTTGCATAGGTGCATCAAAAGTTGAGAAAGCATAAAAAACTTTTTGTCCTAAAAGCAGGATATCTTTTCTTATGAAGCATCTTGCCTTAGTGCTATCTGCACCCTATAGTATTTGTAATCACGGTGTTTAAATAAAGATATTATTTTTTAAAAAAGAAATTGACCACCAAGGACAAATCAACAACAATGGTGGGCCTGCCTTCTTTTTTGATGATGACTTGCAGTTTAAGAACTTGAGTGACTTCAACAGCAGCAGCATCCAGAGTGATGACATAGAGCAGGGGAACTTCATGTAGGGTGAACCACGAAGAGGATCATGAGCAGTTCACACACCATTGGTACTGCCTGAGTCCCCTTCCATGCAGGGGGCAGGCTGCAGCAAGTTCAGATCGGTTGATTTATATAGATCCTACAAACTTTTACTGGATTATAACCATAAGCACCAGCACGGCCACTGTGGCAGTGGTGGCCTCAGCTTTCCGGGGAAATAAATGGCCATATACAAGAAGGAAGAACTAAATACAATATGAACAGACATTACATATAATATGGAAGAACATTAAACATAGAGGTGTCCACCACACACCTATTCACACATATATGGACAAAAGTATCGATCCATAGAAAAATTGATCAAAGTAGAATGGGCCAAAGTGCTTCAAAATATAAAGCTGGAATGTCAGGTGAAAATATTTCTATTTCCTTAGAGTAATCAACATCGATGGAGGGGAACTTTGCTGAAGAAAAGCTTAATGGGCTGGACAGTGGCACTAGAGGGAAGGTGCCTGCCTTGCCTGTGCTACATTTGGACAGACTGCTGTTCGATCCCCGATGTCCCATAAGGTCCCCCAAGCCAGGAGCGACTTCTGAGCGTATAGCCAGGGGTAACCCCTGAGCGTCACTGGGTGTGGCCCAAAAACCAAAAGAAAAAAAAAGAAAGGTTTGTGAGAATTCTGTCTTATCATTGGAAGAGCATTTTGGGGGCCGGACGGTGGCACTGGAGGTAAGGTGCCTGCGCTAGCCTAGGACGGACGTGGTTCAATCTCCCGGTTTCCCATATGGTCCCCCAAGCCAGGAGAGACTTCTGAGCGCATCGCCAGGAGTAACCCCTGAGCGTCACGGGTGTGCCCCCCCCCCCAAAAAAAAGAAAAGCTTAATGATTTAGAACACACAGAGAACATTCTTCAAATAATCACAATATTTGACTAGAATACTAAGTGATATGGAAATGAACTCTGTAAAAAGATTCTATGGCATTCAAATGTCTTATCCAAGGATCTCTGTGCAGAGAGATATTAGAAGATATAGGTAGGTAAAACCAAATGAAAGATAAATGATTTAAAATATTTTTTTGGGGGGTCACACCCGGAAGTGCTCAGGGGTTACTCCTGGCTCCATGCTCAGAAATTGCTCCTGGCTGGCACAGGGGACCATATGGGGCACCGGGATTCGAACCGATGACCTTTTGCATGAAAGGCAAACGCCTTACCTCCATGCTATTTCCCGGGCCCCGATTTAAAATATTTTAAGGCTCCACAGTGAGCACTATAGTGGGAGTCCGAATCTTGCAGCTGTTTTTCTGTTGTTAAAAATGTTAAATGTTAGAACAGTATGATAGATATTTCTAAGGAGCATTTAGTCAAACATATGCTAATTTAAATAGCCATATTCATAGCAGCAAGTTTCTTTGAAATACAAAAGGAATATAGACCGCTGGAGATTTTACAGGCAAGTTAACTATTTCTGAAATTGCTTGATCATTAAATTTAAACCGTTTTCTTGTCATATTTTTATAATAGGCTGTGCAATGACCCTTTTCCATTTCACCATAATGGTTCAAAAGAGAATAATTTGTACGCTTCTTATTTGTTGTTAGAGCCAATAGTGTACTGTGATAAATCAAGGTTTTCTAAAGGAACGTACACATAGGTCTGTAGTTTTTACATCATTTTGCTATCATAGAAGAAGTATATCAAATGTATTAAGAGCATGAGTGGTAGTCTCCAAATTTTTGCCCTTTTTAAGGAATCTTGCTGTGTCACAGTGGCTGCAATAAACCTTATTGTTGTCTTCTTTAAAAAGCACTTTAAGGCAGTCTTGCAGCATGAGTTTATCTGTAGATGTCAAAAGCAAGGATAAATGAGTAAAGATCTTTGATGTTTTAAATTCTTGGTGTCAGATGAGGCATTGAGTTGTAGATTTAAGCTGACCTTGAAAAAAACAAAAATAGAATCATTAAACTGCTTGTGTCCCTGCCAAGGTTTTTTTTACAGCTTTTAAGTCAACAAGGTGATCTATATTTCCCTCTATATGTCTATTGTGCATACTACTTTTGATCAAGTCCTGATAAAGGCTCCCCATCAAGAATAGAAGTAGTTCATGTGGATTCTCTTTAACTGTCTCCTGCAAACAATTTATATGTCCAATGATCATTTTAAAGTCTTTTGGGTTGATATACCTGGGATGTCCTTCCCATAAGGCTTTTATAAACTTACCAAGCTTTTCTGCCAACTTATCTCTATGTCTCAATGGATTTGATCCATTAATGTCCTTCTTATAATGTTCTGGTAAAAGTAATTCAACTGGGAATATTATACAGGCACTGTAGCACTGGATTTACAATAACAAGTGTTTCCTAAGTTATGAAGTCCAGGGTTTCTGCTGTTTGCCCTGAAACACAGCAGACATCCTGGGTCTTCCGTCTGCTGTCCTGTGGCCTGGGATTTTGAACCTCTCTGACATTGTCCCCTGAGGGCTCATCTTCTTCAGAGGTGAGCAATCTTGCCCACAGACAGTAAAGTTGGTTATGTTGCTTGCCTGAAACTTGGCAGGCATCTTGAGTCTTCTCTTGGCTGTCTTGTGGCCTGGGATTTTGAAGCTTTCTGCTGTTAGGTATATAGCAGTCTTTATAATATTTCTCTTCAGTATCAGTTTCCCTGCTTACTTTCCTACCTACAAACTTCCAGGTGGAGGGTGCTGTTAAAATCTTAATAAATGGGTGTCAAACTAGCTGATTAGGGTCTCTTAGGGAGCTAGCTGGCAGGCTCTTGGCTTTTGGAGCTGCTATCAGGCTGACAAAGGATACTGCATCCTACCTTCTCACCCTTTTACCCTTCTGTCTGTGTAGATGATTTGCTGTGGATAATGTTACCAGGATTGTTTCCCTGTCCTAGGGGAGAGAGGAATGGGAATCTCTTTCCTGTTTTGTGAGCTCTTTGAGGGTCTATAATCACCCAGTTTAAAAGAGAATATAATTCTACAAAATTTAACTCTACAAATGATGCTGGAACAAGATGAAACTCAACCCTCAATAACTGTGAGTGTAATGCTTTATTGGAAATTTCTTTGGCAACCTTTGGATGGCTTATGTGGTTAGTAAAGTAGATTATGTTGCCTTGTTTCAAACAGATTGGTTTGGTGTTAGTCGAGTGGATTGTGCCACCCACCTTGTTTTAAACGGATTAGTTCAGCGTTATGGAAAGTTTTTGCTATAGGGTGGCTGTGGTCTGCATTTCAGGTGAAAATTTATAAACACATAACTGCCTCTCCTCTACTGTCTCCATCCTTCATAGTCTCTGGAATTTTGATCTTGGCTAATAACGTCTTGGTGAGCTTGATTGGCTGGTATTTAGGAGATAGAAAGATTACAAATAGTGAAGCTAATACCACTACAGACAATAAGGTTCTTATCCAATGAAGATTCAGGCAATGGTGCAGGATGGCAAATCCAACCCCACCACAAAAATAAAGGAATTTAAATATCCTGCCAGCACTAAGGCTTGAGACAATACTTTAGAAACTAACAGTCCCATCCACACGCTGACCACTAGTGATCGACCTCCGGTGCTCAGTCCAAAGGTGAATCTTGACTCTAGACACAATTGAATATTATAACGGTGCTGAATCAGAAGATGAAACACCAAACTCTCATCTCCATGCACTTAACCCACAATCTAATCCTTAGAGCTCTATTCAGAATAATTTTGTTAACCCGGCCTCAACTACTTAACATAGAGTAAATGTTTCAAACTACGACCCTAGATGGAAGACATAGATCGGTTTAAAGAGTCATGTAAAGATATGGTCTAACATCACCATAACTGTATGAAGTTAAAATTTTTTTCATGTCAAAAATCAGCTTAGATGTTGCATGATTTAAAAAATTTGCAACCATGTGCCTATCTACAAATCAGCAGGATCAGTGGGAAATGTTTTATTCATAAAGAGAAAAAGCAAAACTCTATAACCCAGATGTAACTAAAGATCAGGTGGAGGCAGTCACTCTCATACGAATTATTGATGACAGAAAATCAATATGCAAATGTTCAAAACCAAGCTGATTTACCTATGGAAATTTTAGACATAATTAAAGATATCACATTGCTCCAGGATAGACTACATGCTGACACATAAAACATACTTCCATAAAATCAAGAGAACAGAGATTTTCAGGCTACCTTCGCTGACCACAGGCTCATAAATTAGATGTGAACTACAAAGGGACACAGAAGAAGAATGTTAACAACTGGAAATTAAACAACCTGCTACTGAACAACCAGTGGGTCCGAGATGAAATCAAAGAGGAAAATAAAAACTTTCCTGGAAACAAAGGAAAATGAAGACACAAACTATCAGAATATATGGGACACAGCAAAAGCAGTACGGAGAGGAAAATTTATAGCTTTGCAAGCACATATCAGGAAGGAAGAAGGGGCATACCTCAAGAGCATAATGACTCAGGTCATAAAATTAGAAAATGATCAACAAAAGGAACCACAAATAGGGAGACAGAAGGAAATAACAAATCTTAGAGCAGAAATCAATGAAGTGGAAATCCAAGAAACAATCTGAAAGATCAAAGAAAGCAGAAGTTGTTTCTTTGAAAAAATAAACAATATTGATAGAACATTGGCAAAAATCACAAAAAAAGAAACAGAAACTTGATAACCCGTATTAGAAATGAAAAGGGAGAGATCACTATAGATACTGCAGAGATTCAAAGTGTAATCAGAGACTACTTTGAGAAACTCTATGCCACCAAATATGATAATCTGGAAGAAAAGGATAAATTATTGGACTCCTTCCATGACTGAATAAGGAAGACCTAGCAAATTTAACACCCCACCACCATTGAAGAAATTAAAATGTTATCAACTGTCTGCCCAAAAACAAAAGCACAGGCCCAGATGATTTCATGAATGAATTCTTTCAAAGCTTTCCAGAGGAACTACTACCAATTCTTGCCAGGCTCTTTCATGAAACTGAAAAAAATTGGAACACTTCCAAATAGCTTTTATGAAGCCAACATCACCTTGATATCAAAACCAGAGATGCTGCCAAAAAAGAAAATTACAGACCAATATCCCTAATGAACACAGATGCAAAGATCCTCAACAAAATTCTGGCAAATAGGTTCCAATGCCTCATCAAGAAGATCACCCACTACAATCAAGTAGGTTTCATCACAGGAATGCAAGGATAGTTTAACATTCATAAATCTATCAACATAGTATACAACATCAACAAGAAAAATAAAAATCACATGATCATATCAATACATGCAGAGAAAGCATTTGATAAGGTCCAAAACCCATTCTTGATTAAAAAACCTCTCAGCATGATGGAAATGAAAGGAACCTTTCTCAATATAGTTAAGGCCATCTACCACAAACCAGTGGCAAATATCATCCTTGATGGAGAAAAACTAAAAACCTTCCCTCTAAAATCTGGTACAAGACAGGGCTGTCCTCTCTCACCACTGCTATACAACATAGTACTAGAAGTACTTGCTTTTGCAATTAGGCAAGAAAAAGATATCAAGGGAATCCAGATAGGAAAGGAAGAAGTCAACGTCTCACTGTCTGCAGATGACATGAAACTCTACTTAGAAAACCCTAAAGATTCTACCATAAAGCTTCTAGAAACAATAGATTCATATAGCAATGTGGCAGGCTACAAAATTAACACACAAAAATAATGGCCTTTTTTTACACCAATAAAGAAAGGGAAGAAATGGACATTAAGTAAACAACCCCGGGGCCCGGGAGATAGCATGGAGGTAAGGCGTTTGCCTTTCATGCAAAA
>PVKC010033569.1:0-13912 GCA_004027635.1 Crocidura indochinensis | reverse complement strand
AATCTGGGGTCTTGAGGGACAAAGTAATTGTATATGGGTTCTGTTTTGTTTTTGTTAATATTCTTTGGCTAAAAGCTCAATGTTAAGATATCAGCAAGGGGACTTATGTGAAATCTGTTTATGGGTGATCGTCCTTCCACTGTAACTTTACCTTGTCCTCTTTCTTTACATCTTTGTTCTCATATTTCAAAATAAAAAAATTAAAAAAAAATAAGTACTATGCCTTCAATGTTTAAGAAGTTATATAAGTTTTATGGCTTTAGATTGCTTGATGTGCTGCTAAGAAATATGTATTAAATCTGGGGACTGAGGGACAAAGTAATTGTACATATGTTCTGTTGTATTTTTCTTAATGTTCTTTGGCTGAAAGTTCAATGTTAAGATATCAGCAAGGTGACTTCTGTGAATTCTGTTTATGGGTGATTGTCCTTCCACTGTAACTTTACCTTGTCCTCTTTCTTTGCATCTTTGTTCTCATAATTAAAAATTTTAAAATCATTTTAAAAAAGGCATTGGGTTTCCAAACTTTAACAACCCAAGTTAAAAAATAATAGGCGGGGGGCCGGGCGGTGGCACTGGAGCTAAGGTGCCTTCGCTAACCTAGGACGGACCGCGGTTCGATCCCCTGGTTCCCCATATGGTCCCCCGTGCCTGCCAAGAGCGACTTCTGAGCGAATAGCCAGGAGTAACCCCTGAGCGTCGCCGGGTGTGGCCCAAATGTCAAAATAATAATAATAATAATAATAATAATAATAATAATAATAATAATAATGGGCTAATTATGATGGCAGGATGGGGCAGGGAGTGGTGGCAAGGGATGGACTCTGGCAATATTGGTGGAAGGAGGTTGACACTAGTGGTGGGATTGGTGCTGAAACATTGTATATCTAAAGCTCAACTATGAATAACTTTGTAAATCATAATGTGTTGGGGCCGGAGTGATAGCATGGGGGTAAGGCATTTGCCTTGCATGCAGAAACTCTGTGATTCGAATTCCGGCATTTCATATGACCCCCTGAGCCTGCCAGCAGCAACTTCTGAGCCTAGAGCCAGGAGTAACCTCTGAGCGCTGCCGGGTGTGACCCAAAAATAAAAAAAAAAATCACTATGTGTTAAATTTAAAAATCTAATAAAAATGTTTTGGATTTCATGAGAATTGGGAGCTTAAACTTGGAGTCTTTATGGGTCTTTGTTTAAATCCTGATGCCAGTGCTACCCAGGTCAGCTCATCCCTTCTTTTCCTGGGTTTCAAATTTTTATCAGACAGAGAGGATAATATTTATACCATAAGGAAAGATGGGAGGATTAAATGTAATGATAAGTCCAAAGTGTCTGGGCCTTGAGTAAATGCTTAATCAACAGAAGCTAGAAGGGTCTGTGCAACTCTGAAAATCTCGGATTACATGCCCAAGAAAAGCAAAGGAGGAAGGGAAACAAGAATTGAGCTTCTTGCAGTAGCATTTGGGTCAGTGCCATCGCAAATGACACTTCTTATTGCAGGTAAGTCTCGTTGTTCCCGGGGCCTTCTTTAACCTTGGTGACTCACAGCCTCAGACCAGCTGGCTTCTGTTTTCTCTGGAAAGGGGTGGAGAGATAAGAGCAGGTGTTTCTGTCAAGGAAGTGTTAGAGAAGCCTGGCATGGGGGCAGAGGTGGGGGACAGCAGATGACCCCTGGAACATCCTAACCCAAGAGCTTTGATTTTATAAAATATAGATTACACCAATGACCTTTTTTTCTACAGTACATTTGAGATGAGAACCACTGGTAGCTAATTCAAAACGACACCTTGCTTCTTCCTTAAGGGCAGAACCCTACATTACTCAAGAGCTAAAAATGCTTCTTCAGGGGAAAGGGAAGAAGAAAAATCTGCTTACTCTTGGCAGTGATTGGGTTAGGTGAGGCCACGTGACACATGGTCAGGCTCATGAGAAAGGACACGACATCTGCTTTCAGTTGTACTTTGAAAAAGGATCACCCCTACCCCAGCTAGTTCAAGGGAATTGGATGCATATTTTGTATGCAGGAGTCCTAGATTCCCTTCCCAGACACTGCATGATCCACTGAGCACCCATTTCCCTCAAACCCTAGCATGTAAAGGACCTAGTGCCTTCTACTTTTAGTGGCATTGAAGAAAAAGGGTACCTTCTCCACAAAGGAAGCATTGTCCCAGATCCAATGTGATTTCCAAGAGCTCTGGCAAGAAACTACCTCAAATTTGGTAGCTCAAAACAACACAAATATTTCCCTTAAAGTGTAGATGTCATTGGTCTCATTGGTTGAAAGTAAGGTGTTAAGCGAACAATACGACTTCAGGAGGCTCAGGACACAATTTATTTCTTGACTTTTCTGCTTTGTCTGCTTTTTCTGTCCCTTGGTATGTAGTTCTGTCCTCCAACTTTCAAACTTTTCTCATCTTCGCATGCTCTTCTCTCCCTTGCGAAATCTCCCTCTGCAGCACTGGGAATATGAATTAACCTGGAAAACCCAGGAGATACCCCAATTTCAATATTCTTTTTTTTAATTTCAATATTCTTTTCATTTAGGAGAGTAAAGAGTGGGCCCCTTAGTGCTCAGAGCTCATACCAGTTTCTGTACTGATAGATCACTCCTGATGGTGCTTGAGAAATTGTATGTGGTTCTGGGGATCAAATTGAAGTTGACCACATTCAAGGCAAGCTCCTTAACCCTGTTGCTGCCTCTCTAGTTTTAAATTTTATCTATGGGGCCGGGCAGTGGCGCTGGAGGTAAGGTGCCTGCGCTAACCTAGGACGGACCAGGGTTCGATCCCCCGGTTCCCCATATGGTCCCCCGTGCCTGCCAGGAGCGACTTCTGAGGGAATAGCCAGGAGTAACCCCTGAGCGTCACCGGGTGTGCCCCCCCCCCAAAAAAAAATTTATCTATCAGTGGGAGCTGATTCCGATTTTTGGAAAATGTAAATAAGGCCTCAAGAAATGTTGACACAAAGTTATCTGTGAATATTCTCTCATTTCTCTTAAATAACCAGAAAAGGGATTGCTGAGCCATGTTGTAAATGAGTGCCAGTCTTTATAAAGTACTTTCAAACCATATCTTTGTGGGATGGGGCACACCTGACAAGACTTAAGAGCTATCCCCAGCTCTGTGCTCAGGAATCGCTCCTGGCAGTGTGGTGGATGGCAATGTGGACCATGTGGTGCTGGGGATTGAATCTGGACCCTCACACACACAGAAAATCACAACCCAAAGGTCCATCTATTGAAGACTGAGTGAATAAATTCTGTTACCTTCCTCAGTGGAGTAAGAATCTTCTCTACTCACAGGGCATCATATCCAGAATATGTTTTGCTTTATTTATTTTATTTACTAATGGTAACAACCAGGATTGCACCAAGGCCACTTATGGTGGTGCTTGAAGACCATTCAGTGCCAGGGATTGAACTTGGATCTAGACTTGTCCTATGATGCAAAAGAATTCACTTCTAGAGAACTCCGGAAGACTGGAGTTCCTATGGTATTTGTGTGAATGTAGAGGCTAGGAAGACTCATTCCCAGGGATGTCAGGATGGGAAGGACTGGGAAAATAGAATAATGTATTTTCTGACTCAATAAGCCAGATAGTAGAATTTAGATTGAGTGCAGAGCTTTGGGAGAGGATAATGGATGATAAAGAGAGATGAAGGGTGAAAAATGGTTTTGTTTACTTGCACTGATTAGAGAAGGCAAATGAGCAACGTAGAAGATAAGCCGGAGTTAAGAAACTACGTACACAGTGGACATACTACTTAGCTACAAGAATAGATTAAATCATGCAATTTGCTAGTGCATGGATGGATTTGGAGAGATGTTTGTCAGGAAAGGACCAGATACAGAATGATCTTTCTCACATGTTGGGATATAAATATGGTATGGGAATAATGGATGCACAAAAGAACTAAGAACTAGTTTTCAATCAGAAACTCACCACAGAGGAGAATGGGAGGTGGTCAGAGGGGGACACTGAGGTGATAGTGGAGGAAATTGGACATTCTGGTGGAGGGTGTGGTGTTGCAATCGTTACATACAAAATCATACCAATAAAGTTCTGTAACCACAGTGTTTAGAATAAAATGTAAAATAAAATAGTAGTAATTATGCTAAAATATACATGTATAGAAAAAATAAGCGGGCCCGGAGAGATAGCATAGCGGTGTTTGCCTTGCAAGCAGCCGATCCAGGACCAAAGGTGGTTGGTTCGAATCCCGGTGTCCCATATGGTCCCCGGTACCTGCCAGGAGCTATTTCTGAGCAGATAACCAGGAGTAACCCCTGAGCACCGCTGGGTGTGGCCCAAAAACCAAAAAAAAAAAAAAAAAAATTAAAAAAAAATAAGCCTGGGATGCAATTAAAGGGAGATGATGTGGTTCTGCTGCTCACTGAGTTCTTGCTACAAAGCATTTGCCTTGCACACAGTTGGTCTGGTCAGCATCCCGTATAGTTTTCCAAGCACTGTCAGGAATGACCCTTCAGCACAGAGCCAGAAACAAAACAAAACAAAAGGTAAAACAAAGTTCGTTTGTCCTTTTTGTTTATTTCTTTGTTTTGGGGCCACACCCAGAGGGGCTTAGGGGTTACTCCTGGTTCTGCACTCAGAAATTATTCCTTGCAGGCGCAGGGACCATATGGGATACTGGGGATCAAACTTGGTTCAACTGCATGTGAAACAAAAGCCCTATCCACTGTGTTATCACTCCAGCCCCTCAAGTTCAATTGACATTGCAGTAAGAACCCATCAGGCCAGGTGTGTTCAGACATGGCATCCAGGAAGAGACTTATATAAATAAGGCCCACATAGTCCCACACAAGAGAACCCTTGCCACAGGTTGCCCCAAATATGTCTCATGTTGTTCTATTTCTTACCACACATTAGGTGAGAGTCTACCATTTGCACCCATGCAGGCAGCCGTGGCCTTCCTTCAGTGACACTTCTAGATTCCTTCTGCCTCCTCTTTAGTTGCAGAATTTGGAAATTCTGATTTACCCCATACGTAGCTGCAGTCTTAAGCCATTTTTCGGTGCCTTATTGCAATGCCAAGTACAAACCCCTTTCCCATTCCAAGGAGAGAGAAGTTTGAGAGCAGAAGTACGTAAGTTTTGGGTTTTCTTTGGGGGGGGGGGTTCACTGTTGTTCTTTTGTTTGAAGACACAGCCAGAGGTTCTTATAGGTTACTTCTATAAGAAGTGCACTTAGGAATCACTCTTGGGGGGCCGGAGAGATAGCATGGAGGTAAGGAATTTGCCTTTCATGAAGAAGGTCATCGGTTTGAATCCCAACGTCCCATATGTTCCCCCGTGCCTGCCAGGAGCAATTTCTGAGCATGGAGCCAGGAGTAACCCCTGAGCACTGCCGGGTGTGACCCCCCCCCAAAAAAAAAGGAATCACTCTTGACAGGCTAAGGAGACCACATGAAATGCCAGAGATTGAACTTTGCTTGGCCATATGTAAGGCAAACACCCTACCCACTGGGCTATCTCTCCAGCCCTAAGAATTTTTAATTCAATTTTAAGACAGGCATTATTCATAATTGTGGCAATTTCTTATTACATATTTAATACATAAAAATGCAGAAATATGGGAGCCGGGTGGTGGCGCTGAAGGTAAGGTGCCTGCCTTGCCTGCGCTAACCTAGGATGGACTGCGGTTCGATTCCCCGGTTCCCCCTATGGTCCCCCGTGCCTGCCAGGAGCGACTTCTGAGCGAATAGCCAGGAGTAACCCCTGAGCGTCACTGGGTGTGGCCCAAAAACCAAAAAAAAAATGCAGAAATATGAGATAAATCATGTTCAAATGTTCACTGAGAAAGGTGGGAGCCCTTGTCTAGAGACTCAAAAGGTGGCTGTATTTTGCATAGGAATAGTAAAAGTTGCAGGGGCGGGGAACCCTTTTTTATCCCTTATAAAATAAAGCAGGGTGTCTTTACTCATGAAGCTTCTGGTCATATGACCAATTACAGGCTTCAGGCATTCTAAATTTGTCTGACCCTAGGGATTTTCTTCTAGGTCCCAGGAAAAGTTTTCATCATAGAAGTTGTTGCATGGGAGACGGGCGGTGGCGCTGGAGGTAAGGTGCCTGCTGCCTTGCCTGTGCTAGCCTAGGACGGACCACGGTTCGATCCCCCCCATATGGTCCCCCGTGCCTGCCAGGAGCGACTTCTGAGCACAAAGCCAGGAGTAACCCCTGAGCGTCACTGGGTGTGACCCAAAAACCAAAAAAAAAAAAAAAAGTTGTTGCAGTCAGGGTTCTGTAATTAGAGATTTTGGGTTTTCACAGGTCCTATGTTGTAGTCAGGGCACCATGAAGTGTGACCTGGTTTCATTTCACTGTCAGGTGGCATGGCATGGAAACCCGGCCTGGTTGCAAGTTGTTGCTGTTTCCAAGTTGTCATTAGGTAGCGTAGAAGCCCACCTTGGTGCCTGTTGGTATCAGGACAGCACAACAGTCTTGCCTGGTTGTAGGCCATTGCCTAATGTGGTACTGATAAAGCCCAGGCCAGTTGATGGGATCCAAGTTTCTGGGATAAACACTGAATCTCTGAGCATCTGAAGCCTAAGTCAAGTCATCATGACAAATGTTCAGGGTAAAAGGTCCCTCTGCAACATATAACTTTTGGAGTCCCTACCCCTAATAGATAGGAACTTCTCTCTAACTTAAGATTTCCCTATTTTATTGGGTCCATGGAAAAAATGCCACAGGGTACTCTTGATATTTTAGGGGATCACTATTAACATGCTAAACAATGACATCATTCCCAGGAAGTACATATATCCCCTAATACTATCTACTAAACAAGTCTAAAGGGAGTAAAACTACATACCAATAAGAAAATACACATAAAGAAATGTACATAGTGAAGAAATACACCTAAAAAATGTACATATTCCCCTTAGATCTTTGGAATAAGTTCAAGGGGGTAGAATCCAGAACACAGCTTCTGCCAGCAAGATGATCTTGTAGCAGTCTGGGAGGTAACTGGCTGAAGTCATGGATCAAGATATGTCCTTGAGCCAAGACTCACCCAAAATCCAAATCCGGTCTGGGCAGCAGTCCGTGGTGATGAGAGGTGGAAGGGATGTGGGTGGAATGGTGCTCTGAGTCCTATGAAGGGTAGAACTATGAGGGTAAAAGGATTAAATAGGGAGAACAAGAAATCTGTAGTGAGTGAACAGATATGGAAAGTAGAAAAGGATTTTTAGAGTGGTGGGCAGGGGAGAGGGAGGATAAAAAGGCTATCTTCAACACAGACAGACATCATGTACAGTACAGACCGACATTACACTGATATAAAGGTGACCAATACACACACACACACACATATATACATCAATTAATCAATAGGTTACAGCTGTAAAACTGACCCAGCTAAAAGAGGTCAAAGTGTTTCAAAAATATAACACTGGCTATAAGATGGAAAGAGAATTTAATTCCCAGGATTCACTCACTGCTGGAAGACTTGACTGTAAAAGTGCTTATAATATTCTTCCAAAAGATGTGCTTTTCCAGATCCAGTCTTCAGCATAAGACAAAATCCTTTTTCGGAATTTGTTTTAAAAGTGTGACCCAAAACCAAAAAAAAAAAATCAGTTAGTAGGGGCCGGGCGGTGGTGCTGGAGGCAAGGTGCCTGAGCTAACCTAGGACAGACCGAGGTTCGATCCCCCGGTTCCCCATATGGTCCCCCGTGCCTGCCAAGAGCGACTTCTGAGCAAATAGCCAGGAATAACCCCTGAGCGTCACCGGGTGTGGCCCAAAAAAGACAAAAAAAACCAAACAAAAAAAATCAGTTTGTATAGAGAGAGCACTGTAACAAGAGCCTAGATCGTGTAGCATCATATTATGACTCTAGAGTCTAGAGCATCCAGGTTCCTTTCCTGTAGGAAACTGTGAACAAAAACACTAGGACATGATAGCAAACATACTTGACTTGAAAGTAGGTTGCCAAAATGTTCTCATGATGAGCACTGTCATAAAAGTCCATAGCATCCAAGTTCCTTTTCTCTAGACTTCTGTGGACAAAGACATGAGAACATTTTTGCAGACATGCTTAATTTGAGAATAAGTTGCTAAATGATACACACAATCAAGCATCATAGCAATTAGGAAATATTCACTAGGGTCGCTGAGAATCATTAAAAATCTAATATTATGCATTTCCCTGGAGATGTGCAAACTAATATTAAACCATTAAAGTTGGATACAAAATTTTCTGTTTGCAGTGGGCCATACGCCAAAAGAGTAGCTATTAAGATCTATACAGGTCGAACACACAGTTTAATCAGCAATATAGTGATGGATGCAAAAAGGGTCGAGAGATTAACCTAGAAGAAAGTTAAGGAGATTCAGAAAGCAACTTCTCAGCCAGTCTTTGACTAGGCTTGGTTTCTCCATCTTCTCCATTTTCACCTTCTGTGGTAGGGCCGGAATCTGGGAGGGGGATACCCCCTCATCTCCCTGCTCCTCATCTCCCTATTGGTCCTCTCCAATAGGTTATCTCTTTGGCTTCTACCTCACCAGTGACCTCAATAAACTGCTGCAGGTTGGGGGGCCAAGGCCTTCACACAAAGCGCCTCCAGTAGAAGAAAGACGATGGGCCTCGGCCTCTGGGACGCTGCTCAGAGTCTTCAGCTCTCTCCCCTTTAGTGCCCGAGGGGACCTCTTCTACCATGAGTGGTGGGGCAGCCCAGCGACCAGACCAGAGCAACATGAAACCATTCAGAACGGTGGTCACAGATGCAGGGTGCACAGATGTTCCACTGAGGGACACTGTACACTCAGTCCAATTCAAGGAGGCCGTGATGGTGATTGGCTTCTGGAAGAACATATTCAATGCCCAAGGATGTACCTTGCAGGATTATCCATTCGTTGGAAATAGAACATTTAAGAGATTCTGTAGTTAACTGGAACAAAGGGCTCTATTGAGGAGACTTAAGTAGTTACCATATTTTTATGTATTTATGTAGTTAGTTCTGGATGCTTGGCAGTCATTCCTTACTGTTAGTTGTGTTTGGAGGAAGTTACCATAGTTTTAATTCCACAAGAATTTAAATACAGGGGCCGGAGAGATAGCATGGAGGTATAGCGTTTGCCTTGCATGCAGAAGGACGGTGGTTCGAATCCCGGCATCCCATATGGTCCCCCGAGCCTGCCAGGAGTGATTTCTGAGTGTAGAGCCAGGAGTAACCCCTGAGCGTTGCCGGGTGTGATCCAAAAAGACAAAAAACAAAAACAAAACAAAGCGAAAAGAATTTAAATCTGCACATGTTATGAAGCGAAGATGGTCACCTTGGCATTTGATTAAAAATGTACTGGGGCAGGCAAAGAGATAGGACAAAGGGTAAAGTGCTTGCCTTGTACCCTGGCACTGCACAGGGTCCCCCAAGTACTGCTAGCAGGGATCTCTGAACCCAAAGTCAAGAGGAAACTTTTTTGTTGGGTTTTGGGGACACATCCAGCAATGCTCAGGGTTTACTCTGGCTCTGTACTCAGAAATCGCTCTTGGCAGGCTCAGGTCCATCCCAGGTTTGCAGTATGCAAGGAAAATGCCTTACTGCTGTGCTATCACTCCAGTCCCAGGAGAAAACTCTTTATCTTTATTTTTTTGAGAGGGGCGCCATACCTGGAGCACTTAGGGCTTACTCCTAGCTCTGTGCTCAGTGATCACTCCTGGTTGTGCTCAGAGGACTAGATATGGTGCTAGGAATCAAACGCAGGTCAGCAGCATGTAAGGCAAGTGCTCTACCCCTGTACTATTTCTCCAGTCCTCAGAAGTAAACTATGAATTCCACTCCCCACCCAAAAAGGAGAACCACATATATGTTGATGTTTGCTTCTGATTACTGGTCAGGATTCCTGAGACCTTAGTCATCAGAGTACTAGGAGCAACTTTTGTTTTGCATTTGGTCTTTGACCCCAGTTCTAGATTAATGCTCTAACGTTTCTTGGAATTTGGGTGATAGGAGCACCTATTACTGTCTTGACAAGTCTCTAGATGGACAGTGAGATAACTTTAGGGTGATCTCTAAGAAAGACTAAGCCATCTTACAAGCTTGGACCTTTCAGGACTACAGGAAGCAGGGAGGGGCCGGAGACTGAGTAAATATTTGATCACACTGTGTGACAAAGCCTTAGTAAAAGTCCAGATCTTCAAGCTCTTTTTTATTTTCTAGTTTATGGACCACACCCAGCAGCACTCAGGCATGACTCCTTGCTCAGCTCTCAGAAATCATTCCCGGTAGGCTTGGGGGACTATATGGGATGCCAGGGATTGAACCCAGGTCGGCCACGTGCAAGGCCAATGCCCTCCTCACTGTCCTATCATTCCAAAGTTTGCAGCGCTTCTAGACTGATGATCATGTAGAAATGCCAGGAAGAGGGACAATCTAAAGAGGGCTTGGGAGCTCAGACTCTTTTCCCCAACTCTTGCTCTCTGCAGCATCTCCTTCAGTTTGAACCTGAGTTATCCCCTCAAGTATAAAACATTTTATTTTCCTCTTTATTATTATCATATCATATTATTTCCCTCTTTCCCTCTGTCAATGTTGCTGCTTTGAAGCCTGAGAGTTACATACACGCTTTGATATGACATTCACAACTGTGGCAATACTTGCACAATTGGGGTTCATGAGAGAGGGATCGCCCCCTCTCTCTAGTGGCGCTGGCTCACACTTGCCTTTGCTAGAGATGGAAGTTGTTTTTGATGCTGGGATCTTAGATGTAAAATAAAACTAATAAATAGAGAGTCCATGAATTGGGGGAGGCCGCCCCCAGTCACTGTGTTTGCAACCCCTCAGGCCTGATTAGCAGGGTAGGTGGAGAAATAATACACCAGCAGTAGGAAAAGATATTCATTGGAGTCAGCTCCCTTTATTCCTCATAGACTTCCTCTGCCATGTGCTTTTTCTTTCACACAAAGCCAGACTCCACCCACCAGGGTGATCCAGGTGGACTTTTACATACCAAAAGAAGAGATAAGGGAAACAGGAAGTTGGGGAAAGGGTTACAGCTAGACAGCTCCACTGAACGGTTGGACCAGGTTCAAGTCATTCGTGGGATGGATGTGAGCTCACACCTCATGGTTGCAAGGCAGGAACATTTTAGCCACTGACGCATCTCCTGAACCCTGTACCTTTTCATAATAGGTAATTCAGTAGGTATGTTGGTTACCCTGGTGAGTCCTATGAGTTGCTCATCAAACCAGGGCAAGGGCATGCATAGAACACAGGTGCTAGAAGCTAAGTCATGTTTGTCATGGAGATGGAGGTGAGAGCAGTTTTTTGTCTAAAAATTCTGTGAGGTCTGATGCTAACACCAGGTAGATGTCAGAATTGAAGGGAAGTATAGAACACAACAGTTGGGGTCACCGGGATTGGTTGGTGAAGGTTGGGGGAAATCCTACAAATGTCTATGTTGGAAAGAAGGTAATAGAAGCTCAATCTACTTTCGATTGGCAGAAGTTCAACCCCCAGAACTGTCTACATATTGTGACTCGGATAGTAAAGCCTTGAGTGTTTCCCAGCATTGCAACCACGTTTGTGGCCCTTAGTGCGAATACAGCCTCCACCACATTCTCCACCCCTCTCCATAACAACAGCAAAGGGATGGAAGGAGATTCTGCAACAGTAGGAAAGAAGCAGAAGTGGCCCCCCGTTCCACACCTCAGTGGTAGAATGACTCAAACTTCTAAAATATGAAACTTGAAGGCACCAAGGGGGTGATATTTGATCCAAATCTAGCAGGTGAAGGAAGCAGACATTTTGAGAGGGTATCTTAGTCTTACTAATTAGCGTAAATTGATATCAATGTCTTCCCTATTCATGAAAAGGCTACTCCAGTCATTGGATTTCGGTGCTGATTGTTTTTTAAAGGTTAGCCTGGACCAACTCCATTATGATCTTTTTTTGACACCGGTCAAGCGAGCAGAGTCCAGAGGCAAGCCTTATATTTATTTCAAATAGTGAGAGTAATGGCTATCAAGTGGGTGGCTTGAGAAAGGTTGTTTCGAAGCCCTTTGTTCCCTCTGTTTTCACACTAGTTCTCTTGAACTATTCCATCTTTTCATCCATTTTATTTCTGAGTTTCTCATTGTATACCCAGCTCTGTGCTAGGCAGAGGAACAGCATTATGAACAAAACTTGACCCTTGCCCATGGCAAGGACTGTGCTGAGAACTACATCGAAGCAGTGATGATTTGAATAGCACAATGTTCTAATTTCTGTTCAACTCAATTCAATTCTCCTCAGTTCAATCTAGTTCAACCCAGTTCTAATTTCAGCTCAATTCATTTCAGTTCAATTCAATGCAGTGAGTGCTTTTGGTGGGGAAGGTCTAGGGCTTTTTTCAGTTGTTTGTTTTTTAGGCCACACTCAGTAGTATGCCTGCCTCTGTGCTCAGAGTTCCAGGGATTTTATGAGGTGCTTAGATCAAACCCAACTTAGCAAATGCCTTACCCTCAATGCTATCTCTCCAGCCTTCTTGACGATGATTCATTATGGAGTTGTGATAATACCTTTCATTATTATTATTATTATTATTACTAATATTTTGCTAAGTGACGTTTTTAATATAATTTTTATAGAGACGAATGTGAATTCCAAGTCTTTCACAGTTGTATTTCAGGCACATTGTGCCAGTGAATTAGGGCCATGCCCACCACCAGAGTTGACCTCCCTCCATCATAGTTTCCAGCATGTATCCCATAACCCAGGGAGTAATTCATCTTGAGCTACCTAAACTATGCTTCACCACCCACAATAAGGAACTAAATGGCCTCGAAGACCAAAAACACAACAGGAAGTTGTAGAGTTTCTTAAGGTGGATATGCCGGCAGTTTTTACTAAGAAACTCCTCGGTGTCCACAGCTCTGGAGATCAGCTGTGTAAGAAGCCAAGAGCTGCCTCTGGGCTAGGCAGTGAGGAAGTTGGACAGTCTCCAGAGACCCTGGCACCTGAGTAGGAAACCTGGACCTTATGGTCTGAGGTCAGGGTCAAATTGCAAGAACAGTGCCAGAGAGAAAGGAGAACTCTAGGTGGCCTGCTGGGGTGGGGGCACTAGCTCACCAGGGCCCTGCAGGGCAGCTTCATTCTCAGATTCTGGAAGGAATAAAGGAGTAGAAAAAAGCACCATCAGGGGCCAGAGAGATAGCATGGAGGTAAACTGTTTGCCTTGCATGCAGAAAGTTGGTGGTTCAAATCGCGGCATCCCATATGGTCCCCCGAGTCTGTCAGGAACTATTTCTGAGCATAGAGCCAGGAGTAACCCCTGAGCGCTGCCGGATGTAACCCAAAAAAAAGCACCATCAAGGAGCTTCAGTTGACAGCCATCCATTGGGTATTTCAGGTCAGTGATTTTTTTCTTTGATCAAAAAGAAAAAACAAACAATCCTGAAGGGCTTGCATTTCTACCATACCCAATCATGCTCAAAGGTCACTCCTGACCTAGTGCTCTGGGGACCATGGAGTGTCTGAAATGGAACCTGGTTCCTGTGTACAAAAACACTCTCCCAGGGATGGAAAGATAGTCCAGGGGTTAAAGTTTTTGCCTTGCATGCAGCTGACCTTTATGAGCCTAGTTCTGCCTAGGGTCTTCTGAGCATCATTGTTAAAGTCCAGAACTCAGGATCCGCCACCCTCAAGACCACCAGGGAGACAGACAGTAATGTAATGCAAGGGAGTTTATTCCAGCATGCTGGGGTCCAACATCTCCTAAGAAATGAGGACCCTGAGAATGGCTCATATGTCAAGTATAAGGGGGCACCTAAGCCAGATCCAGGATGCAGTGTCATCTAGCTATCTGTTGCTGCAGACCCAGGGGGCAGTTGTCAGCTGGCCAGTGTCAGCTGCTGTTTGGCCTTATATGGGTGTAATTCCTGGCATTTACCCTTAGGGTCTGGTTTCAGGAACTG
>PVKC010033568.1:0-13916 GCA_004027635.1 Crocidura indochinensis | reverse complement strand
AAAAAAATAGCATGAGCCTCATTAAACTATTTGAGTTAGGAGTATAACATGACTTTACATGAGTTTAATATTTGCTAATAACTAGAACATTTTTGGTCCATAGTAAATTATACATAATGTTTAATTAAATGAGTGAATACCATAAGAGTGAAAGGTATCTTATTTTTCTTGACCAGATTCATTCTCTTTTCTCTATCTTTTTGCCTCAAGGATAACTCATTTCCTATTTCTATTTATACTTTTATCATTAGCCCTTAATGTTCAGTTAACATGATTATATTGTGCTTCCCGCAGATTATCATGACAGGCTAAACAATAGAAAACAAACCTTGCTTTTGAAGTTTTCCTACTTAAGGAGACAACAGAAAATGTTTATTCCTTGAACAGAGAAAACCAAAGTCTCCATATTATTTATTTATTTATTTATTTACCATTATAAATCTAAGGAAAAATGACTATATAGTTGATCTTTTGAAAAGTAGCTCAGAAGTTTGATAATTAAAAGTATACGCACAATTCATCTATAGCGGTGATGTTCAAATTGGGGAAATTTGGCACACTTGGCAACTTCTGGAGACATTTTTTTGGTTTGGCATCATTGGGAAAAAAGCTATTAACATTGGCAAGTAGAATCAAATGATTCTTCTAAACATCCTATAGTGTGCAGGATAGTTCTTCATGACAAAGATTTATCTTTCTTTAAATGTCAGTTGCAAGGTTGAGAAACTCTGATTTACACTGAAAGTCTCCTTAATTGATATTTATTCCCTGCAAGTTTGAAATGGATTTAGCCCATCTTAATGGAGATCTTTATATTTTATTTTTTCTATTGAAGCAGCATTCGTTATTTAGCAATCAGGATGCTGGTGCATTTCATTATAAGTCAACGTTTCTCTCTATGCTGCATAATATTAACTACTGCAAGTCCAATTTTTTTCTTCAACAATGAATCTAATTGCCCCTCCCCAGTTCCTCTTACCTTCCGGTAGCCTCTACTAGAATTCAAATTTTATCCTTGTATTATTTTGTTCATGTTTTTCCTCTGTTTTTTTTCCCCCAAACTGGGAAGTTCTAAGAGACAATATCTAGAGAGTATCATGTACTGAAATGAACCGAAATCTGTCCCTGCAAACTAGCCCTTACAAGTAAGCTCCTTGGCCATATGTTTGCTTATTAATGTACAATTTGTGAGTGAAATCATAGTGTATGTCTTTATCCATATGCTTTATTTTCCTAAAAATAATAGTCTTGAGTTCCATTCTTGTAGCCCAGAGTGACAACATTGTTTTATAGTAATATTCCACTGTGTGTAAATCTAGCACAAACCCAATCACCTTTGGAGACTAAATCAGACTCCAATAGTTTTTACAATAATGTTGTAATGCTCAATGAATGTGAGGGCACATATATTATTTCTTCAAATCAATGGTTATGGTAATGAATTATCCAGAAGTTTTCCAAAATAATGTATTATCCTTAAACTAAAAGTTAGATTATGGCATTATAATCTTCATGATCATAAACTTCATACGAAATTTGTAATTATTTTTGTTTCTGTTTTGACTCACACCCAACAACACTCAGGAGTACTCTCAGCTCTGCACTCAGAAATTACTCCTGACACTTTCTGGGTGCCATATGGTATACCAGGGATCAAACCTGGGTCGGCAACATGAAAGACAAATGCCCTACCTGTCACGATATTGCCCTGGCCCCTGTATTTAATTATTTTCAAGGAACTTCTATCAGTCAGTTATATAATAGCTGCACCATTTATATTCCAACTAGAAGTATACAAGGCTTTCCTTTTCATATCTTTCCAAAACTTTTCTCTCTTAGATGAGAACCATTCTACTAGCAGTAAGGTGTCTTGATGTGCAATTTGCTGATAAAGTCAACAAATGTATTTTTACCTTCCTTTTGTCCATCTTAATATCTTCATTGGAGAGATTTATATTCATATATTTATTAAATTGTTTGCAGTTTGTTGTTTATAGGAGTTCTTTACATATCATGGATCTTATCTTTGATTGATATAGACTTACTCCCATTCTGTAGAATTTGAGGGTGATGATAGTTCCCTTTACCACTTAGAAATTTTATCATTTAAGATAGTCTCATTTGTTTATTTTGGGTTTTGTTTCTCTTGTTGTTAGGTAGTCCAGTTCCCAAATAAGGTAGCTGGTTCTTGGCGTGGGAAATGAACTCTAGCTCATTGAATTGTTCCCCTCGTTTTTGGGGTACTTTCTATCTTTCTGTGTTTCTTTGTAATACCCACTATGAATCTCTATCCACAGCTTCATATGATTCCATGTCTTAAACCTGGCTTTCTAAAGAGTTATCTCTATCTTGGACTGTCATATTATTTTGAATATATCAAGCTGTCTGCTGCCATTCCTCTGTCTGCTCATTAATCTTATCTACTGTAAGATAATTCCTTACTTTGGTGATGTCTAAAAAGGATCCCAAACTGACAATTCATTGCCCATCCTCTCATCTTTTTCAGTAGGTGGTGTTACAACATAAGTTTATTGCAGATTTAGGGATATGCCCTGGACAAGGGGGGCAGGGATAGAGAAGTTGTTACTGTCTTACAATGGTGGTGAGTGGGTCATCTCAATGTCAGCACAGTTGAGGAGCACTGAGGATATGACTTTTCTCTTCTCTTTTTGGGTCCCTGGTCTGACACTGGATTCTTCTCTGTGATCACCATCACTGCCCATCCCAAGGTTCGAGTAAGGAACACATTAGCCTAGACCTGAATCTCTTGTCCTGGATAACAACTCCATAGGGGTCTCACAGCTGAATGCAGTGAATTGCAGAACATTTGGCAACAGTAAACATTTTCTGAACATTCAACCACCAAAAATTCATTAAAATTTATGAATCTGGGGCATTTCTGGCAGTGCTTACTGGAATTGGTTGTCTTTCTCAGCTGCAAGAGGTAGAGTGTAAAAAAATAAAAGCTTAAAAACCTACCCGGGAGAAACTAGAGTGATAGTACAGTGGGGAAGGCATTTGCGTTGCACATCGCCAACCCAGGTTCAATCCTTGGCATCCCATATAGTCCCCCTGAGCCTATCAGGCATAATTTCTGAGCACAGATCCAAGAGTAACCCCTGAGCACCAGAGAATGTGGCAGTGCTCAAAACAAACAAACAAACAAAAATCTCCCCAGGAGCAAAAAATTTCAGGAGAAGCCCTGCGATCAGTGAGGTATTGACTCCAAACAATGTTTCCCAAGTGCATCCCATTCCATACCACCTCCCCTGGCCACCAGACTGACAGTGTAACAGGCCCAGTTAAGTTTAGATTGTTAAAATAGATTTTCAGATTAGATTAAGTTTTGACTGTTTTTGTTCATTTAGTGCCTTACATTTTCTTCCATGTTTTGTCACTCCTTTCTTTTCTGACTTCTTTATCAATGCTCATTTGTAATTTGTCTTCATCTCTGCATTTCTCCACATGTGTATTTCTGCTACTATGGCTGGCTAACATTTTTAAGTTCCTTCAGTTCCATTTGAATAAATGTCTCATCTTCTGAAAGAGATCTTCTTGGAGTTGGTTGAATTTTTCATCTATAGGTTGCTTCATTTCATAGGCTAGTGACTCCTTGATATCTGTTGCTAAAACATTAAGTGTTGATTTTGGGTCCTCTTTTATAAGGCTCAGGCATTTTTATGGGCTTGATGATATTGATAATTTGTGGCCCACCAGGGACCCTGACCAGCGGGTGAAACTGAAGACCACGTCAGTTATTCAAGAGTTTTCGAAGAGGATTCCGGCCTAAAAAAGAAGAGGGGCTGGGAAATAAAGAGACTCGAGATGAAGGGTTCAGATCAGGAGTCCATTTAATGAAGGGAAAAGTAGACCTTATATAGAAAATGCAAAACAAAGAGAGTAGGGGCAAGGCGTAATTGGAATAGCTGTAACTTTCCATGGGAACATCTTGTTTTTACAGAATTGACAAGGTTATCATAAGTCAAGAGATCCACATTATCTTTGAGCAACAAAATACAAGATCTAATCTCCGCTTGGGCCTTTTGACCCCTGTCTTTACAAGGACATCTTGGAGCCTAGTAACTCCCTAGCTCTAGGATATGTGATTAGCTCCTATTTCTTCAGGTCCAAGGGCAAAAGGCCACCTCTGCTTGCATGCAGTTTGTCACTTAGACACTTTGGCTCAGACTTTCAGAGACTCCATTTGATTAGTGAGAGGGCTTTTTAACTATGCCAAACAGTCCCCAACAATAATTTTCCCAGGGTTTCTCTCCATATTCCCAATTGCAGTTATCTTCCTTAGTTTTCTCTTTGTTCTTTGCGTTTGGTGGGTTGGAATGCTGAAATTTCAGGTTGTTTAAGAAAGTAATCTATTGAATTGATTGTATAAGAGATAGCTAGAGGTATATCTGCGTTAGAGCTTATTTTCTTAAACATGCTAGGTTATTGCAAACTTATTAATTTTTATGTTTAATGGAGTTTTGAGTTGTATATTTTCTAAGAGAAAGAAGTGCCGAGT
The DNA here is from genome assembly GCA_004027635.1 of Crocidura indochinensis. Classification (NCBI taxonomy): domain Eukaryota; kingdom Metazoa; phylum Chordata; class Mammalia; order Eulipotyphla; family Soricidae; genus Crocidura; species Crocidura indochinensis. The sequence continues at coordinate 9,397 of PVKC010033568.1, read as the reverse complement.
CCAATCTACCTGGAAATATTTGATATAAGTTGAAATATCTTCACACCAATGGTAGTGCATCCAAGAGGTTTCAGAAGAAGAAGGTTGATAGAAGGATCAGATAGTCACTTTCTTGGCAGACACAATTGAGATGTGATGAGAGACAGCAGGAAGGTCAGGACCAGTGGTGGAATGTGGAAGCAACTTATGGGAAGGCTTTGGAGTTGGCAATTGCTGCATTTGATAGGAGGGACCAGAAAGTCCCTCTCTTGGTAGATGAACCTGAGATTGGGGGAGGAGCCAACAAGGAGGTGAGGATGGGCAAAACTTCACTTTTTAAACTGTGAATCACAATCCCACCTGAGGTTGTATTAAAATGTTTGAAATTTTTCAAATCTCTATGACTTATTGCCAATAGAAAATTTTATCTCCCTATATATCTGGGGGTGAGAAGGGGCACAAATGGAGAAAGTCCCAAAGTTCCCATCTAAAACACCTGTCTCCATTGCCCTCCCTTTGGGGGCCCTAGTCTTTATGCAGCTGCTCATGCATTGCCCCTGGGTTTCTTGTGGGCAAAACCAAGTACCTCCAGTATCGCACTTTTCTGTCCGGGACTCTTGTGCACAAGCCCAAAGCATTGCCCTTCCCAGCCAGCCACCTCCGCAAGTCACTCTCCACCCACCTTCTGTCTGAGCATCTCCTAAGTGCCCTCCCACTGCAGTTTGTGGAGTGCATCAGCACTGTGTGTGTCAAATCTCTCAGTGGGATCTATTTCCTCCCTAAACAGCTGTTTCTCTAGAGCAAGGGAAAAAAAGAGCTTCTGTTCTCATCTCTTAGTTCTTCTAGTCATGGATGACATTTAAAAATGTACTCAGGACAGAGAGAGTGAGTAGAGCTATAGTACAGTATGCAGGATGCTTGCTTTACATCCCAGTTGGTCTGGGATCTATCCCTAGGGTGCCCCGAGATTAGAGCTAGGAGAAATCCCTGAGTACTACTAGGTTTGATACCCCTCACACATAAAAGATAAAAGTATACTGGGGCTGAAAAGATAGTAAAATCAGTAGGGTGCTTATCTTAAGTGTAGCAGACCTAAATTTAATTCTAACCCCCCCTCACTGCATAAAGTCCCCAGAACACTTGAGCACAAATGGGTGTCCCCTCTCCTACTACCCTCTCTCAGTTTTGAACACCTGTTTCACTAAAAGCAATAAAATCCCTTTCAAATAGCATGAATAAAGTGCTGACAGCCTTAGTCTGATGTCCGAATTGCGTTGGTCTAGTAGTCAAAACCTCTACCAATCATTTTTCTTTCCTGAAATGCAAGGGAAGATCTTGAATTGTCTATTCTAGTTTGCTGTGCCCCATGCGAGCAGAGATGTGATGTGTGATTTTAGTTAAAACACATGGACACATACCTATAGAACCTTACTTGACTAGATAGAATTGTCTGCATTCTCTGAAATAGCAAAAATATAAGTTCTTTCAAAGGAAAAAAACATCAGGAATACTTTATTATCACTTATACAGCTAAACATGTATTCTGATATCTGAATTGCTATGATGTTATGACAGAGATAACTAGAAAAGATAATGAAGGTGTAGTCAAATAGTCAAATATCACCTAAAATTTTTTTGTGAATGTTTCCTTCTGATTTTAGGTGCAGATAATTTCTCACGTCCCAATACTGAGGATTTTGGGGACACAGGTCTAGAAACAAGGCTGCTGTAGGAAATAATCCAAACCCAGATGGAGAGATGAAATAGGTCCAGGGATCATTCCACCATGAGAGGTAAAGATCTGTGAGCTGCAGTCTTTATTGGGAAGAATAGGACCACCCCCATGGTGGAGAACAGGTTAGGGAAGAGAGTCTTTTTAGAGTATCTTCCTTCCCAGGTGGGATAAATATATGAATAGAAGAGCCATCTTTGATTAGGGTGAAAACTGGCTAGTCCAACATCTAGAGGATTCTAGAGCAGAGAGTTTCGGGGTAGTTTTTTTCCATGAAATTATTCTCAAACTCACTTTTTGGTTTCCATCTTCTCTATTTGACATTGAGACAAGAGGAGTGTCCTAATACCAGAAGCAAAAGGCTAAGAAATTTCACACAGATGGTATAATTTGAGAAAGTGATTATCCTTAAAATCCATCATATAAAGTCTTAATATTTCAGAAATAGTTTCAGATAAAGGAAGTCAAGAGGCCCTTATATCAATCAGAATTTAGTCATGCATTTTTTGCTTTATTCTAAGACATTTTATGACTCTTAAGGAAAGCCAGTTAAGGATTTTTGACTAATGGTGGGAGATAGAGAGCAGTGGAGATGATTGGCAATATCAAATTTTAATTTTTCATAATTATCTTAAAATTATGAAGAAAATTTGGAAGGAAGCATGATTGGAGACAGTGGTATTGGTTATAAATTTGTTAGAGCAAAGCAGATAAAAAGTGATGAGAGTTCTATCTATCGGAAAGAGAATGTATAGAAGCTGACAGTCAAATCTGGATAATTCAGATTTGGTTGGATTATAAGATGTCTGAAATTAACTGATGAGAGGAGTAACAATACTACTCAGCAACAGCGAAAGTTTGAGGGAAGTGACAAATTGCATAGAAATGTTGATTTCAAGATGGTCATGTGTCTCTCCTACTAGCAGAGAGACTACAATAATTCACTTAGTAAGTGTGATACTTAGCAGAAATGTCTGGGACTTAAAAAATATATACTTTGAATTACTCTATATACAGTTGTAAATACTTAAAAAATATTGACTCATCAGGGTCTCGATCCATTAAAAATCTGAGGTTGGGGTGTCCTGACATGACTACAGCTCTCCAAAAGACAGACGGTGGTGGCTTTAGGGAAAACATGAAAGGAAGCATAAATCTATGTATTGACCTGCATTTCTCTTTAATAGTCTAGATAGATTGGAAATTGGCATATCTCTCCATAAATTTTGAAGTCTCCATAATGACTTTCTAGTCAAGACAGGTGTTACATTTTATCGGCTCTTGTACCATAAATGTTCCTTTCACTATCAGTTCTCAAATTTATATTTTTAGTTTATCATGAATAGCCTTGATTTTATTATAGCAATGCTCAAAATTTTAAGATAGAGAACAAATCATTTGAAAGAGTTGATGTTGTTCAAGAATATTATAAGACAATATTAAGGATATTGTCAGGAAATTGAATTGGGCAGCAATAAAGCTGGTCTTCAGTCTAACTCTAATCTACTTGAAAGAACATTCACCAATATAAAATAAAATAGAGCATATCTACATAAATGGAAATCTGTTGAATTGATTTTTTTAGGGACATGTTCCCTAAAACTGTTTCAAAACTCAATACCATGTAATGTTTGAGGATAGAGTCATTACAACGATCATAAGAAAAAAAAACTGTAAGGTTTCACTTAATGCATGAAGATGATTCGCTAAAGCATTTAATTGTACAAGTTTTAAGTGAAATTTAAAGTTTTAATTTAATCACAAATCTATAATATGCAAGTAGACAATGTACTTGCTAGTACTAAGAAATCTATTCTATCATTGATGTGTGAAGAATTTAAATGACCATCAACTTTTAACACTAATAGCTTTTTTCTTTCCCCCTTGTGGATCTGCAGCATATATTGTTATTGCCCAGAGGATTCTGAACACATTTCAGAATTAAACATTAAAATCCCACTAAATCATAATGCCTACATAAAATATCTGCAGTAATCATATCCCCTAGATGATGACAACAGAATTTAGGAAGAATCAATAACTAAAATTTGTATGCACAAGTACTTATTCTTTTAAAAGTATTTTCTTACAACTGATGGTATTTTTTTTTAAATCAACTGAACTGTTTAAATTGTGCTTGTAATACTTTCAAGTTTATTAACATGCAGTCAGGCCCCATTGTTTTTTAGTTTTAAAATTGAACATACACCCCAAATAATGTTTCCATTATATGTATACACATTTGTTCAATGCATAAAAATTTAAAGGAAAATAAACACGTTGGCTATTTCTGTATGAAATAGAAATATGTTACCTGAACATTGGAATAAATTAAATCCATGAGCAGGCAGACTCATATAAGGTTATGTGTCTTATATATCAATACTGAAAATTTCCTCATGGTTACTTGGAATGAGTGAAATTGTGATAGCTAAAGAAAGAAGCTTTATCTCAAAACTGCTACTGCCAGGATTGGAAGCATTGGAGGCAGATGAAAGAGCTTTCTTGTTGCTCACTGATGCCCCCAACACAATGAGTCACTTCTCTTCCATATTAGTTTACAACACTGATTTTTAACCCTTTGATACCTACAGACCAGCATCTATTTGCAATTCAGTGTATGAAAACCACTTACCTGATTGAGAACACAGACCTCTCTCCCTAGGTAAGATATGATTCCCCTTTTCGTACAACTGACTTGGGGTTGATGGTCCAAAATTGTGTTATGTCCTGTCTCTATCACTCCAACAACTCTGGGCTTTTTCTCTTTGCTCTTGCTGACTCTATCCATCAAAAACATTTTACCTGTGACCAAAGGATGCCAGAGAATAGTAGGAGGAAGATGAGAAACACAACATAATCCAGTGAACTCTAGATAGGAGGCAGCACTATGCAAGGTACACAGCACGTTTTAAATATATGGTCATATTTAATCTTCATAAAACCTCTGTGAGATGGACATTGTTCTCATTTTATGCATGATGAAAATAATGCCATGAAAGATAATAGCATATCCTGTTTAACACAAGGACAGTGAAAATTCACACCTTGGGCCATCCAACCTGTCTTAGATATTATTCTTCTTTTACCAGCACCACAAAATTTTATGCACATCAAATTTAGTAGAAACCAGTCCTCATCACTTTGCTCCCACATTCACCACATGAAAATCATCAAAGTCAAATATTTAATTTTGAGACTGCATTCTACCAACATGGAAATGGGAGCACTGCTAATAAGTGATTAACATGGCTGCCAGCAGTGCACTGCATCAAATAAACCATTTGCTTCCATCTAATGTGATCTTCACTGATGTGTAGGGGTGAGTGGTATCCCTCAACCAGAGCTCCTAACTTTTGACCTTCAAGTCCTTTGCAATGATTTTGCCTCTTCTGCCACATCCCTTTGGTCCTGATTTTTTTGTTGATTACACCAGGAAAGACAGCAACAGTATGATTTGGTGCAAGTCAGTCATTCTTTTATCTGGGAGCATTTTTCTTTCATTGTTTCTAAAACTCATTAGATTGCTAGGCAAATGGCAAAGAGTTCTGTGACACCCAGTGATAGAACTTACTTTCTCCAATTATTTCACAATTTTCCTTTAAATTATTTAAAATGATTGCATAAATTTATAATTATTATTCTATTGTTACTTCACAATTATTGTTCTCCAAACAGTCCTACAAATGATGCAAAAAATGTTTACTCTTTCTAATCACCCTTTTCTATCGAGGTGAAATGCTTCACCTACTTGAAATTTGCCAACTCAGTAAGATTTAGGAATTCAATTCAAGATCAATATATAATTTTCACTGGTCCAATTCTCATGTTCCAGCTCATTATTTACCATTATATGTTTGGGATGTTTATTCGCTTACATTGTCATGTTGTTTCACTTAGACGCCTAAAACCTGTGGTTAGACCTGCCAACAGTCTTGGTAAAAATAAAAAGTCAATATACAGAACTTTATGAAGAGGACAGTGGTATCTGACCTATATTAGTAACAATTCTAGTTCAGATATCTCAAAAATATTTAAAAATATGGCCCTAAGCAGTAGATGCCAATAACATATCAGATTAAACCAGGTGGTCATTAAACTGAGGTGACTAATAATATGAGAGTCAGTGTAAGCTAACCAGAATCTATGGTCTGGGTCTCAAGGTTACCAAATAAAAATATGAAGGCCACCAATCACAATTGCTAATTAAGCATTAAGCTTTTCTCAATTAATTGTTTCTTTACTTCTCTCTTGGCTTTTCTCAATAAAAGTCTCTTCCTACATTCTTGTCCAAGAAGCTGCTTCTAACTCTTACTGATTTGTTGCTGCCTTGTTCAACTTGATTTTTGTTTAAATTCCTACAAGATAAGCTGAGGCATATTAAATATGTCAGTAGTTTTTGTGTCAGAAGAGGGATCATAAAAAGGATCCATCTCCCCCTACGTTCCAAGGGGCTTCTGATCACAAGCAAATAGTGAAAGTACCTTATGAGTGCCTTAACATCTGTTTTCTTGTCGCATCTGGAATTCCTAAGTAAAGTCTCAGGTGAATAAAAGGACTTTATAGGCTAAAAGCGCAGTTTAATCTTACCCCCCAAAATTTGGAATTACAGTTGTAGAATGGAGAAGATTTAACTTAGAGAATTAGTGCCTAGAGCTTAGTTAAATAGTGGGTTGGCGGTCATGGAATGAAATGTTCAGGTCATGAAAAACTTAGGAGGGTTTAAAATTTTTTTTGTTTTTTTTACATGAATTTATGATTTATTGCCAGTAAATGTTTGACTTGTGTCCCTGATTTCTATACCTATGTTCTCAGGGTCACATAAACATTTGTCTGGCAAAAATATGAGGTCATAAGTGGAAAAAGTTTAACTCTCCCTGCCTTAGAGAAAGAAATTCCTATAAAACTCTTATCATTAAAAATAAATAGAAATTTTAGTTTTTGGAGGAGTTGGTGGGTTTGGGATGGAGGGTATATTCAACTGTACTCAGGGCTTAATCCTGGCTCTGCTTAGGAGCCATTATAAATGGGACCATATATGATGCTGGGGATTGAACCCAAGACAGCTGCTTACAAGTCAAGCACCATTGTACTCTCTTTCCAGCCCCTGAAATTTCTTTTCCTACCTCTAAGGGTTCTGGAAACCAGAATAAGTCCTGCATCTAGAGACCTTACTATTGTCACACTTCAAGGTCTTCTTTCTTTACTTTGTCCTTGGAAATGGCTCTGGATATCTGGAGAGTGGAATCCATTGTACACTGTTCAGGATACTCCTTGAATCCTAGGCATTATTAAGACTACCAGGAATGTTTACTATTTGTCTTTGGTGAAAAGTGCCAAGGATCTTTTTTAAATAGAAAGTCTAAAAGCTGTTGTTCAGAGCATGGTAGAAATGCTTAGACCTTCATCCATAATGAAATTAAAATGAAACTGTGTACCTTAGGGCAAAGCAAAGCCCTCCAAAGACAGGCTGTGCTAAATGTGGAACAGAGGCATCCTGGGAATTCCCTCCTAGTGGGAGATCTCCAGATGGAAAGAAGCCAACCAAGGCTGGTGTAGGTGGATGGAGTGTCAGCCTTCATATCACTCACTGCAAGTGAATTAGTTAATAAACCCCAAACAACCCAATCTAGCATCTACAAGAACATAAATATGTCTCCAGATACAATTCAAAGCCTTTTTATTCATTTCCCAGACTTGCTGATTGTAAAAGATTTAGCAACAGGGAACAAAAGCTCTTCTGGAAAAAAAAAAAAACCTGCATTCCTTTGCCTTTAAGAAGAAAATGTCTTCTTGGTAGATTCCTGAGTGAGAACTCTTATCTTGGCCTTCTCTTTGAAATGCAAACTTCAGGAAAGTGATTCTTATCAGAAAAAAAAAGGGGGCAGGGAAGGGAGAACAGGTTGGCTATATGGAAACTTGGTGGATGAAAAGAATTTTTTAAAGCTCTATGAAAAGTTTAACCATTTCTCTACAGATAGCCTTACCTTATTTCACCTGCTGGAATGACTGAGATAAAATGTTCTTTTATAAACCTGTTTATATATAATATCTGCCTCTTGTGGTTCACATTTTAAAACACAAGATCTCTGTTTGCATCTGCCTATTGCTCGGGTCTAGAGTAGAAGGGTGAGACCACACAGCTGGAATAAAGTTTAATAACACTTTAATTCATCTACCAATAAGGCCTCCACACTGGCCAGCCAGGGCCACCTCCTGAAGGAGATGAGCCCCACCCAAGGTCATGAGGAAGATTATATAGGGAAAGGATATGGGGAGGTTCTAGCTTTTTTATGATCTTTAAAATAACTGGCTATTATCTAGGGGTGTCTTCCTACTGCTTCCTTGTCCTTCCCCAATAGGCTACCTAATATGACTAGGTAGCTTGGGGCAGGGCCTATGGAAATAGGCTTGTGAAGACCTAGCTCGTGGCTTATACCATGTGCCTCTTACAAAATGGCACCTGCTCAGAACCTGAAAAGCCTGCATGTATCCTTTACAAAATGGCGTCCTTCCTTGTTCAGAACTCAGATCCCAACACTAAATATATATATATTTATATATATTAATATTAATATATATTAATATATATAAATATATATTTAGTGTTGGGATCTAATTATATATATTAATATTAATATATATTAATATATATAAATATATATATTTAGTGTTGGGATCTGAGTTCTGAACAAGGAAGGATATATATATCTCGTGGATTTCTTTTTATCTCTGGATAAATATTGTTAAAATTGATTTGTATACACATGCTAAATAATTTAAGTATATGCTTAGAAATATTTAAAAATATTCCCAAGCAGTGCTCTGAAGTTCTGCAATCCTGGGGGTCTCGTTGGCAACTGTCAGCCAACTGGACTGGCAGTTCAATACTGAAACAGAGAATCTGATGCTGTTACCTGGACCATCTTGGTGGTGATTAAGGCACTATGTATTACCAGGAATCAAATCCAGATTGGGCTCAAGCATCCTAACTTCTTTACTATCCCACTAACCCCAGATTGGAGTTATTTGTGTAACACTCATCAAATAAGTTATTTCTGTTACAAAATATGCCCACAAGAAAACAAAATAATGTGGTTAGCTGTTTTAATGTTTGATCAAATTAGATATTTTTTCAAATCTGTAACTTGAAACCTCAGAGTATTATTAAATAATGGATATTTATTTAATATTATGCCAATTACAAATAAAATAAAATGTTAAAGCATTAATTGACCAAGAGGGACATTTTTTCTGGGTCCCTATTTCCAAAATCAATTAAAGCACTAGTAAAAATGCCTTATGCCACACTGACTACTTTACTATGAAGAAGAATATTTGTCTAGGAATTATGAATTAAATTTATAAAATTGTCAAGCTATAGAATGCTAGCAACAGTTTGTGGTTGCTTTTTTAGAATCCTAATCAAGACATAAATCAGGGGGCCGGGCGGTGCCGCTGGAGGTAAGGTGCCCCGGTTCCCCATATGGTCCCCTGTGCCTGCCAGGAGCGACTTTTGAGCGAATAGCCAGGAGTAGCCCCTGAGCGGCACCGGGGGTGGCCCAAAAACCCAAAAACCCAAAAAAAAAAAAAAAAAAAGAAAGAAAGAAAAGACATAAATCAGGGTAAAAAGATAAAACGTAAATAAAAGAAATATTGGTAATTGTCCCAGAAAGAGAAAAAAAA
>PVKC010033567.1:0-13912 GCA_004027635.1 Crocidura indochinensis | reverse complement strand
GTAAATTTTATACATGCAGAATAAAGTACATTAGAGCTGTAAAGAATGATGAAATCATGCAATTTGCTGCAACATAGGGTATATGATATAATATCTGGAGGATATCATATTAAATGTAGAAAGTCAGAAAAATAATAAACTTAGGATGTCATATATCAGAAAAATAATAAACTTAGGATGTCATAGATCACTTCTTTGTGATGTTTAGAATGATTGGATAAGTGAATTTAGTGTTTTAAAGGCAGTATGATTCCAGAATATAGGGAAAAGAAGGCAAAAATAGAGTGGGGAGGAGGGAGATAAAGATAAATAACAAAGCACAGCACAGATTGCTCCTGGACACAGAACTAGGAGAAAATTCTATATAGTGCTATCTACTACTATCTAAAGAAGAGTAAGACTTAACAGGATATAAATGGTTCAAAGGTAATTATTAAAACCAGAAACTACTCTTTCTCTGTCTCTGTAATTAATTTGCATGTGTGAAGTCAAATGAGTTTATATTCTTTTAGACTGAATGAAAATGGCAACAGCAAACATCTCTGAAAAGTAGTTTAGCCCCTTAAAACACATTTTGATTAGCTATGTAAGCCCTGGGCAGCTATTACATTCAAAAGCTCATACTACATAGAAACTTACTTAGGGCAAGTTCCATTCAGTTATTAATTAATGATCTCAAGTCAAGTATAGGAATATAAGAGACAAAATAAATAAACATATTGACTAAATGAATAATTCCTGAATTGACACTGCAGGATACAAGACATTGCAAATACATCTTAGCAAGAAAAGGCAGAGAACAGAATGTGTGAAGGGCTAGAGAAATAGCACAACAGGTAGGGTGTTTGTCTTGCATGGGGTCAATACAGGCCCTAGTCCTGAATAGCCTGTGGTCCCCAGAACCTGCCAGGAGTATTTTCTAAGCACAGAGTCATCCTTAACTACTAACCACCACCAGCTGTGCCCCTTAAATCAAAATAATAAAAGAAAACAGAATGGGGTGCTGGAGAGACTTAAATTGGATAGGACACTTCATGATATGTGATTGGCCTTATTTCAACATAGCTGTATTTCTATAAATTCCCCCAAGTCCATGACTGATCCTTGAGTACATGCAGAGCCAAGAGTAAGCCATGAGCACCACTGAGTATTCACTTCTCCCTTTAAAAAAAATTAAAAGAAGAATGGCATGATTTTGAATTTTCATTAACTGAACCCCCACTAATCAAGATTTTATACCCAGCAACATGAGAATATTGGATAGAGAATATAAATTATAATCTAAGTTTATACACTCTTGATATTTTCCATTTCTTTAAAGGTAACGATTGTTATAGCAGCATGCATTCTTTGCTGCCCTTTTCATAGTTTGCTATCAACAAATGATACATTTGAAATATTTCGGCGTTCCTTTATTTGAGCTGTATTGTAATACTTCAGCAGTGCCAAAACTGACAACACTTTGTCATCATGAGATTACTTCATGTTATTTACAATCTCTCTTTATTTTTAAACCTAAAATATATCTCTTATCCTTCTGGAATGCTTTTAGCATATCCGACACCTGATGATGTGTAACATTCATATATTTGCATAAAGCTATATAATTTGCAGTGTGCTTTCAAAGTACACTGTCCAATTTAGTTTAGCTAGAAATCCCTCAACGTATTGTTATGTTTTTGCCATAATAGGCAATTTTCAACTGAAAACAGGGCCTTATTTTATTCTGGTTATTATATTAAAACATAAATGATGTCAATAATGATAATAATGGCACCAAGCATATTTAAAGTGTCTATATTATACCAAATATTTGCTCCATTTTAATATGTATGTAACATTTAATCATTTCATAGGGAAGGCAGTATTTTTTTTTATCTTTATAGGTGCCAAAATGGAGCTCAGAGAGTATGACCAATCATCTTCATTGCTAGTAGTTAAGCTTATATTTGAATCCAATATGTCAGAATCTAAAACCAGTGCCATTAACCCCATTTTCACAGCTTCCTTAAAACAATCATTACACCCTTCTGACTGTCTTCAAAGCTAGTGGACATATTCAGTACATTCAGTCAAATCTGTCTACCCATTTGAATTATATTGGTGTTCTTTGGAGGCCAGAAAATCATAAATACTGTTGGTTGAAAAACGACAAGTGGCTTCAATTTAAAAGTTAGTGGAAATCATGTACCAGCTCTTCTATTACAAGTATTGATGATCTCAGATTTTCACACCCTGCCATTTCCTTTCTTATCTTGTAATTTTTTCACCCACTCACTGACCCCTGTCTCACTTTCTGCCTCTAGCTACGAGTACTGAAGTTTGGACTCTTGTAATTTCATAAAACATATGTTTGGACTCCTGTTATACAGTAGATGAATTCTGAACATGATGGATGTAGACATGATGTACTATATTCCCTAAAGGGTCTTATTTTAAGAGAAGGAAGGAGGCACATAAATAAATAGGCATTTGATCTTGCTGTATTTTCAGCCTCAACAATGTATAACTTGTCTTTGAACGTTCCCTGGGTTTCAAGTGCCCTGTTCTTTCACATGCCAGCAGCCACCATAATCTCACACCTCTAGCTCATCTAATTCTCACTTCTTCAAGGGAACTCCACCCCACTAACTGCACTTTGAGCTAAACTACATCTGTGTTGATATGTCTTCATTAATACAGGCATCGATATAAGCTATTTGAACAGAATGATTAATTAGTCATTATAAGTATAAGTGATATAAAGTCTAAGATGCATCATAAAAGATTTGGTTTGTATTTGGTTTAAGTTCAGAAATGAAGTGACTATGTATGAATTTAGTTCAGTAGGTATTGACTTTACTTTCATTAGATTCACTGTCACATTGTTTAGATTTTGGGGAAAATTTATATATATTTTTTGTGTTTAAAATTATATTGGCATTTCTAGAGGATCATATTCTCCAGAAGATCACATGTACTTATAAAAATATATTGTGAGCTTTCTTATTAATTATTTTAATTTTATTAAAATTTTAATTAAATTTATTACATTGTGTTGATTTATTTAATACTAAATGTATCAATTACTTAAGAATTATTAAATTATTTAATTCTTATTAATTCATTTAAATCAAGTCATATGATATAGTTGTTAATAGTTTGGATTTACTATTTTGAATGGTATTCACAATACCCAGTTTTTGAGAAAAAAATAAATTATTGGACACAAATTGTATGTTAAGACCAAATCATTTTAGCTGATATACCTACTTCCTGATACTTTTTATAGACAGATATTATTAACAGAGGTATATTATTTTGCCAAATTCAGAAATGGTTTTAGAATCTTTGACAATAATCAAATCATTAAAAATAAATAGTATTGTGTTTTTATTATTATTGTTATTGTAAATTTTTCAAAACTAATTCACAGTGCTGTGAGTTATTACCCAAGGTCAAGTAGTAAAGTAGTCAAGATGTAACTGCAGCCAGGCTACATGCTGTCTATACTCATTAGCCCAAATTCTTCAGCAAAAATATGATTTTTAATTGCATTCTCAGCAATTCTCAAGTCAACATTAATAGCAACAAGTATCCCTTGGCAGATCTTTCCCCCACTGCTGCGGTGATTATAGAATTTAAATGCCAACTTTTTAGTTCTTTGCACTTAACATTATCTGCTTCTATTTTGCATAAAGAGAGGATACTTTATATTTTAAGACTATCTTACACTATCAAACATTATGTAAATAAAATATTTTTAAAAGCTTCAATGAACAAACTGAAGAGGTCTTGGCTTCTAGTCATTTTAAAATAAGAAAATGAAATAATACTGCATAAAAAGAAGAATCAAGAATGTGATGCTATTTATTTCTGCAGAAAAGGGATAAAATATATTTAAATATGATTCTAGATATGTAGATATTTAGACATTACATACTGTATTAGAGCAGGTTTATCAGTCACATTTCAAGGACAAGGGGGTAAATCCCTGTATCAAGATCACCATCCTTTACTGAAACCATGCATTTCCTTTCATCAAGTAGAATACCCTCCTTGAAACATTCCTATTCAATATAGTATAGATTTATTTTGATAGTTGTTGTATTTATAACCATTATATTGATTTGAGCAGTCTTCTTCTTATTGATTTCAGTCTTTATCAATGATCATTTTCAATTACTATACTCAGAAACTAGAGTATTTTACCTGAATCCTTTCATTCTTTTATCAGATTGCTCAATCTATAAACTATATATATGTATATACATTATGTATAAATTATATATGAATATTCCCATATGTGCCATTATCCCATTTAGTTAGTGTTGTTATATTACTCCCACCCCAGTGCATTTAGTGAATTACAGAATGGTAGTCTTGTGTTAACTATTTTCTATTCACATTCCATTAGATGACCAGTTGGTGAATTTTCTTTTTACAAACTGAATCACATAATGCCATTCCAAAGCTTCAGATACTCAAATGTAAGCTATTTACAGAAGCATAAATCCATATTCTTTGGTAGACTGCTACTGCAAATTTCTTGACTGTGTACTTTGTACTCATAGAATATCATCCTCGTCACTCATTGTGCTCCTGATATGAAGTGCATTTTGATTTCACAAACAGATTATGATCTTTCCTGGCTTAATGCCTTCCCACAAATTACTATTCTGGAAAATTCTGTTTTTTGTTCTTCATAATGCTAAATTAATCTTAGAAGTCATGCCTTAGTTATTTTATCTGATGATGTACTTTATAGCAGATATTGCCTATACTTTACCTCCACTACCCTGGGACGCCATTTTGTCTTGGTCACAAGTACCGTATTTCCATCTTAATTATATATCTATGACCTTTTATTGGATGATCATTAACAGACCATTAAAATACCTTGAGTCTACTGGGAGCATTTACATAGGCTACTTATGTATGTACTCCTCATAAGTAGCCTAAACATGTCTGATGAATGAATAGCAAAAATATTTTAGCTCTTTCAGTTCACAAGTATTCCAAAAGCTTAGTTCCCTCATAGTTCTCCTGTAGAATGGATCCAGAAGTGAACTCTGGGCATCTTTATTGAATATTGCATATTCATATGATCTTCTCTCTTTCTGAAATATTCCCATCTTTCTATTAACCTTCTTAAAAGCACTTTCTAATATGTCACACCAGCATAAAGTATCTTGTGATATGATTCTTGAAAAATTAAGAGTTTGCCCCAGTATTATCTGCCTGATTTTTTCTCCTTATTTTAATTTCATTCATATACTTTCAATCATGCTTATAATATGTTACTATCTTGTTTACAAGATGTTTGTTCACTTGTTATTATACTTTATCTACTTGGAAATAACAAATGGATCATTGATTATGTTCTTATTAACTAGAATGTCCCAGAAAAAATACTTTGCTAGCAGTAGTAAGCAAATTGCTTCTGAGATCACAATAATAAAACTTGAATAATAAAACTTCTGATAGCCCTTTTCATCTATTTTGATTTACTTGCTATTTTCCTTTTTTCAGGGAATTTATCAAATAACCTTTGATTTGGATCCAACTGATTGTGGAGCTTGATAATAAAGGGAATATATCTGGGTCATGCTGACAAAAACATTCTGCTCATGTGACAAATCCAGTTGTTCTGATTTAAGAGATTACCTTCAGAGATTATTATGTTTAAATCTCTAAGATAATTTTAATGCATTCAAAAATTCTCATCTTTGTATAGTTATGCTTTTCAGAAAACAAAGCCTCATGCCTGAAGAATGTGTCAACATTACCCATATCAAGAGTGGTGAAGGCTTTCTAAGCCCACATTTGACTGCGAACATGTGTCACATGTGAGACTTTCTACTTGATTATTTTTATTTATTTATTTATTTATTTATTTATTTTGGTTTTGGGGCCACACCTGGTGACACTCAGTGGTTACTCCTGGTTATATGCTCAGAAATTGCTCTTGGCTTAGGGGACCATATGGGATGTGGGAGGATCAAACTGTAAAACCACATTCTGTCCTAGGTCAGTGGTATGCAAGGTTAATGTCCTACTACTTGTGCCACCTCTCCAGCCCTACTTGATTTTACTTTACCTACTCATGCTATCCATGTTCTTTTATTATTCTTTGTCTTTGGTTAAAAATATCATGTTCTTAGGTTTGACTTGAGTGAATGAATTAAACTTTATTGATTTCAGTGTAGAGGGCTAACACAAAGAATGTTATTTCTTATTTGAGTACCTAATGAGCATTCCATTGTTTTAAATTTAATCTAACACAGTTTGCCTGACCTCGAAATTATAGTTTAGATTCTGTAAACAATTAGGGATGTTAAAGATAGGGGAATTGTAAAAATGTGTACCAGAAACAATGGTACATTTTCTCAAATAAAAGAGGCTAAATAAGTGTATACAGGCAGCCTGAGAGATAGCACATCTGTAGGGTGTTTGCCTTGCATGCGGCTGACCCAGGAGCAGCCTGGTTCAATTCCCAACATCCCATATGATATCCCAGTCTGCCAAGAGTGATTTCTGAGTGCAGAGCCAGTGCTCTGAGTGCTATGTAGTGTGGCCCAAAAGCCAACCAATCAATCAATAAATAAACTTTAAGAGAAAAGAATAACTGTATACAGAATTTTTATGAGAAATAATATCCAACACGCAAATGAATTTTGGCATTGTGATC
Source organism: Crocidura indochinensis (assembly GCA_004027635.1). NCBI lineage: Eukaryota > Metazoa > Chordata > Mammalia > Eulipotyphla > Soricidae > Crocidura > Crocidura indochinensis. The sequence continues at coordinate 7,242 of PVKC010033567.1, read as the reverse complement.
TGGAAATAGTACAGTCATAAAAATTTAGATAAAAATTTGAGGAAAATAATTTTATTACTAATATATTTAATTACATACTTTTATTCAGCATTTACTAATTATAAGTATGTACTTAAGAGAGAAAAACAATATGGTGTGAACCTTCACAATCCTTTTAGCACTGATACAGGAAGAGTGTTGTCTGCTACATGGTTAACAACAACTGTAGTTGTTGATATGGGACTCAGCAGTAAATGCATGACTCATATATGAAGTCAGTTCGGTTCACAAATCACACACACAAATCTACAAAAGTTTAATAATATAATACAAACTAATGTTTAACAAATTATTATTTTATATAAAAGCAAAAACATGGAACTTTAGCATCTTTATTAGGAAAGTTCACTTCCTCTATCTCTTACTGAGGTATTTAATCACTGTTTCTATGTTTGTTTTTAAGTGAAGATGAGACCCAAATAATACATCTGTCCCCTAGAACTGCTCTAAAGATTAAATGAGTTAATATTTGTAAAGTGAGCAGAATATTATTGGGCATGTATATAATGAACAGCATAGCATTTTTCAATTAATAGATTGGTTCTAAAAATAGAAATAAAAGATTAAGGTCATGAAGAATCTTCTGGCAAGAAAATGCTAGTATTGGAAACCATTCTCAGTGACATGGCATTTGAGCTGAGTTTGGAATTCACCAAATAAATAGGTGAAAGAGGGGACCAGAAAGAATCTAGGTGGGAAGAAATTGGTGTTTGCTATGTGTCTGTTCATTTGCCCAAAGAAGTAGCAAGGAATATAAAGCATTTCAATAAGGAGTCAAGACACAAAGAGAAAGAAGGCAGATTCCAAAAAACAGTTCTTAGTTTCCTTTGTCTTTAAAGTTTTGTAAAGCTGCAGTGCATACAATAAAAATAAATAAAATGGTATTTCTCAAAAAATATAAAGAAGAAAATTTTGAATTCATGTTATGGATGAAAGTCACCTTTATTTATGATAAGCAAGAAATTGTTCCTGCTCAGATTAGAATCCACCAAAGGTCACCCTGATTTTAAAGTAAAAGAGGAATTTTTGAGGAGAGGAGGTAGAAACAAGAAACCATTCACTTGTGTGCAGGAATAGAAGGTGAAGGGCAAGAACCTGAAATAATAACTATTATGAGAATGCAGAGGTAGGTCTGGGAAATAAAAGCAGCAGACAAAACAATTTTGCTTGCAATGGTCAAATTTGTAGTAGCTTACTTTGAATGAAGATATTGACCTTAAGGCAAAGAAACAGATGCACAATAAAAAATCACCTTCACAATCGGAAAAGGGCATCTCAAATCCTTTAGCCATTTGATGAGGTAGATAGAAAAGCTTGGTTTTCAGGAATTTGAAACACTTGAAATAAAGCATCAATTATCTGCATTAATTAGAACACCAAGGGAACTATTTTGCATTTTAATTTTTAATTTTATTTTGCAACTCCCATAAACAACTGATTGTAATTGTGCACCATTTTCCAGAAGGTGGAAAGACACTGCTTTTCTTATTTCTGACTTTGTTTTGCAAAAGTGCCCTTTAATTGTATTCAAGGAAGATTCCTCTGAGGGCCAACCTCTTGCACCCCATTGATGTCTTTTATACCCTCCCAACATCTTTAAAGTCAAGCCAGCTAGGAGTGATTCCTGCTTATAACCTTGAGTATAAGACTTCAGTATCACCAGTTGGGGTGCAAAAAAAAAAAAAAAAAAAAAAAGGAAAAAGAAAAACTACCAGGCAAATAAATGGGATATACACAAGAAAAAAAATCAAGATACCCCAAACTTAATTTTCACAGAAAGCATTTAAAACCAGCTATGATAATTGGAAGTCACCCAGAATGGAATTCAAAATTTAGTTTTCCATTTTATAATGGTGAGTAACTGGGCAAACAGAGAGCATCACTAAACTTTGTTTTCTGTTTCTGTGAAATAGGAATGATAGTTATTTTTCTGCAGTTACTTAAGGAACTAGTCAAAGTAAAATAGACAATCTGCCTAGGTCAGTTAATACATTGAAGACAATGAGGTGAGATGCTTATAATGAAAATTATGGCTGTTGGTTTAAGTTATTTTTCCCCAAGTAAAACTGCCTCAAAACATTTGTCTTATTGAATTTTCCAAGCAAAGGTAATATTCATAGCAGCAGTTCCCTACTGTTTTATATGTCCTTTTAATTGAATTTGCCTTTCATTTAAGTGTACATCAAGCTGCTTTTTAAAACTCTCATGAGAATAATGTCAGAGCCTGATGTTTGAATAAAGCCCTGAATAGTGAAGGTAGATTAAGAAAAAAATTCTGAAGCTGTTTTTATATCACCTATCCTCTGTACAACACACAAATTCTGCAGTTACATTTCACAACACCTTTTAAAAGGTCACTTTTAATAAATTGGGCTTTTCATATATCAATCTTTCTACATTTACATTTTTCTGGAATATCAACAGCCAAATTTAACTGAATAAATATTCACATCTCAGGGTGTATTTTAAAATGACTATTTGCATAATAATGTTTTTAGTTCAAAACAAAGTCTCTGCCTGCACATAAACAGGTTTTATTCATCTTTTAATGAGACCAAATGAAGCAAAGGCCTTGACATCAAACTCCTCTCAATGTTTATGAATCTTTGCATTGGAACACCATCTGCCAATTGTATATTTAATTACTCTAAGTCCAATGCGATGCTTTCTCAAACCAATTGGTCACTAATGTTCCACAAAATTAAATTAGATGATGTGGATCATTGACAGAGTTTAGAATTAATGAGTTTGACTTTGCCTTCAGGGAAGCAAGGAAGACCAAGAAGTGATAGATGTGTATTGGTCTTTCTTGTAATCAAGGAAATAAATGATTTTTACATAACACCTGGCCTTAGAGCCTTTAAAATATTTGAAATAAGTGGGACTGTTTCACTAATAAATTCTGAGGTCTTATTTTATATTGGGCAGTATTTTAGACTTCAGAATTTGGGCAAAAGAAAATAGTCAATCATTGTACTAATCTCACTAATATGGGTTTATGTTCTGGTCAGAGAACAAGGATGGAAAACTGTCATCAGAGTCCAATATATAAATGGTTTTATATAGCAGAGAGGGTTTTGGGTACCATGGGATGATATCATTTTTTCCAGTGTTGGGTTGGTAATCATAAATGTCCCCATTGGGAAATTCCTGGCTAAAGCTAAAATGTGAAGAAGGTGAAGGTTGGAATTAAGGCATGGATGAGATTTTCCTCTTGCCTGATGATGGCATCAGAGCTAGAAATCTACACTCTTAGGGATCTTTTTCTTTCTAACAAGAAAATAATTCACAAGGTGAATCATCATGTATTTATTCCAGTGCAATGAGTGAGTTTTCTGTTCAATAGCCTCAGTGTAATATAATTATACTTAGACATCATGAGAAGTTACAAACAGAATATTCTCGTTTTCTGAACACTGTCATATGACTCGGAAGGAGCTTTGTGAAACATGGTTTATAGTGGTAAAGGGAGCAAAAGTATATGTAAGATTTTAGAAAAAGTGGGCATATATCAGTGATTGACTAGATATCACATTAAGGTCACAGAATTACCTCTATTTTGACAAATGCAAGGAACCCATCTGTAACATTTCACAGCTTTATTCATCTCAATGTTCTTTTTAAAGATGACTATGACTACCATAGATCAAATCAAAATGTTGGAGAGAGAGAGAAGAAAAAAAATCTATGGTTTAAAAGCTGGTAGAGCCAAAAATGATAGGGACTAATGGAAAAGAAATAGAACTCAAGTTGGGTTCTTTTCCCAACAGGTCCTTGACTTTCATAGTTGTCCTTGGTTTTAGATGTGACCTAAAAAAAAAATAGTTGGACAACTAAATACAGCTTAGTTCTGCCCGGTTACTTTTTGTTTTTAAATAATGCTGATTTGCATTGATTGTGGGGAGAAGCACATTCAGTAAATTAAATCCCCTGTGTTAGCATGAAAATGAGAGTGGGAAACTTTTCATATTCCAATTAAATGGTTGAGCCAACAGAGAGTACAATGGGTTTAAAATATGTTCAGGATCTGAGTTGATCTAAACACCAGTTTGGAGAGTAGTTTTTATTCTTTGATAGTTATGAAATTATTTTTAGCAAAATATCATGTGCCTAATAAAAGGAAATTATAAAATTGATGAATCAAACTGCTTTGATTGTAGAAGTCATGGGAATATAAGAAGAATGAAGAATGTCAAGGAATGAAGAAATGATGGGCCCATTCTCATTCCCTAGAAATAGCAATAATTCAATCCCCATGAACAGTCCAATGAGAACAATCGACTTGTGTCGATTACTAAGAAAAAAAAAAGTTTTGTTCAGCTAAGGGAAGGAATTCAAAGTGTTCAGAGAAAAGTCAGAGAGAAAGTAAACTGAGTTAGTTGTGTGCCTTGCTTACTTACGGCTGATTCAGGCTCAATTATTACCACTTCTGAGTTGCTCTAAGCCCATAAGAACTGATGTCTGAAATAAGATACAGGAGTAAGCCCTAAGCACCATGCCAGGTATGCCCTACCTAAAACCATAAATAACACAAGAAAAAAAAAAAAACGAAAGTGTTCAGAAGACAGAGCACCTAGAATCCATAATACTGCTAAATATAGAACAATATTCAAAATATTATGTTTAGTTTGAAATACTCATAGATTTTATTCTATCAAGGAATACAAAGTCAATTTCCATGAATGCAAACAAAAATAATTCATAAATCATCACTTCCCGGGACAGAGAGATAAGTACAGGTAAAATACTTGCATATAGCCAAGGTGGGTTCAATTCATGGTAACACATATGAAATAGAGCACCCAGTTCCACTAGTAGTAATCCCTGAGCACAGAATCAGGAGCAACTAACAAATATTAACAATTACATCTTACATATATAAAAAACTTGACAGTAAAATATGACTTGTCCTCAGGTCTTGCTTGGTTTCTTCTTTTTCTTTTTTCTTCCAAAACTCTCCAACAAACACTAATAATATGGATTGCAAATAACAACTTGAAAATGCAAAAGCTTCATCAACATGCTTCCGACTCAACATGAGATATTGCTGCCTCTATCTTTCATAGCGGGAAGTGTGTTTATTTAAGTACTGACTTTGACCAGGTGCATAAATTGGAAACCACATTTTTAAAATGTTAACATGATTTTGATATTTAAAATCTGAGCTCTTTCTTAGAGGTCACTCATTTTATACAGTATTTTAATTTCTAAAATAATGTCAGACAGGTGTATAGTCAGATACTGATGAGGAAGTCTTCAATCTGAAAAATAATAATAATAATTTCACTTTTGTTTTGATAGAACAGATAAATTGGGGATTGGAGCTTTTAATGTATCCCTTATTTGCTCATCTTTCCAAGCAGAATGGAGATAGAGAAGGAATAACTGTTTTCTCTAGTTTTTTTTTTTTTTTTTTTTTTACTACCGGGAAAACCAAGTCATTAAGCAAATCGCGTCATGATTTTGGACATAGAATTTTAGGTTGTGAGAAATAAATCCTAATTTGTTTTCATCCTCATTTTGAACATGTGTACAATTATGATTTGTAGGATCCCACTGTTCAAAATTATTGAATGGCTTATTTATCACTGTCCCAAGAACTGATGATTCAAAGGAATGTCCTAGAGTGAGCTTCCTTTAGAGCACGATAGCAAACAGGCCACAGGATAAAAGGGTGGACTTAGTCTTAGAACCATCCCAAGCTTCTGGACATCATGGCTTGAAACCTGGAATCAGTGGAGGAAGTAACACATCTCTATGGAAAAGACAGAAATTGCTAAATGGCTCACATTCCTTTAAAAAGAGCAACTTTGTTGAGCACGGAAAAGGAAATAATTGTGAAGAGATTTGTCAACGATTTCTCAAAAACAGCAAAGCAAATCACAGCAATAATAATAATAATAATAATAATAATAATAATAATAATAAAAGCTCAGGATAGAGAGAGGCTATATGCAACTATTAGAAACACTCAATTTTTATGCTTTCCTTTATCATACCCATACATTTTTGCTTATTTCACTATATTCTAAAGAAGTCTCTTTACTGAAAAATTGTGGGGCATGAATAATACTTCTTCTTAGTCAGGGAGCTTTATTACTTGTGCTAACTGGATTACTGGTGATTAAGCAGTGATTTATCTTAAAGCTGTTATCTTTGTCTCAAAAAAAAAAAAGGACCCCTGGATTTTACTTACAGCTAGATATTTTGGAGGAAATTTTCCTAATAGTTGATCTTCTATTCTCTATGAATAGAAGTAGTAACCTCTGCATGGAGTTACTAATTGAATAAAAGAACTGTTTTATGAAAAGTACTTGGAATATTTGAAATATCTTGTTTTTAAATTTTAAAAGGCAAAATCAAGAGAAAGAATATTAAACTAAAATTTTATGATTTAATTCAGCTCAACCATCCATGACATCACATCCTTGTATTTCACTTCTATAGCATTATTATATTAGGGCACTTGTATATATAAATATTTTATTCTTCTGTGTCATTAGAATGTGCCATTAGGATGATGAAGGGCATGGTATGTAGATGGAATTTTAAGTTCTCTGATATTTTTCCTCTAGGGTACATCTTTAATTATGTAATAGCACAGTTATTATAAGACTCAGCAAATTTCATTTTCTTCCCCTATTTTTCTAACAGTAACTCTTTTGTTTAGATGCAGTACATTACTAGCTGTAGCCTTATGAATAACACAGCTAGATTACATGTTGCATCTAATTTTTACCATTGCCAAAGAGAAGATAGGGAAATTCTTAAGGGACTCGTTTACAGACAATTCAGTTGCCACTATTTATTTTTACCCTTATTGTTACAGATAGCGTATCAAAAGCTAAAAGGACAAGTTGATAAATATTTCTCCCATTAAGCTAAACTCTAGTAAGAAGCACAAAGATTCTCCTGACTCAATGTAATCACAGTGTCTTTGCCATTACACTCTAGTGCTTGTCTAATCAGTACATTTACAAACCTAGTATTCCAACAAAAATCTGCTTTGATTGTGGGTTGCTGCTAACAAAAGGAGGCACTGATGGAGATGCCACGAGAGAAAAGTGCAATATCTCCTGCAGAAACGCTGATTTATTTTTATATTAATATCTCACTGAAAGTCATTACTGTATCACCACTTACTCAACCAAGAAGCCAAAGGTCAACCTCTGACAGGGAGAGAAAGAGAACTGATGACAACTG